>JAOWBN010078324.1:0-20354 GCA_028565015.1 Pinguicula moranensis
CCCTAGTAGTCTAGTATAACTACCCTATTTACTTGCTACTACTGCCTCCAAATTACCTTGAATCATTTTGAATTGTATTATATCACCCTATTTTTTTCTTATTTATATAGTTTTTAAATGATTATATATTTATATTTTTTTTGGATGACCGGTGGTATCCGACTATTTGTCGACTAGTCTACAAGTACCTACCCATACGACTCTTCAGGCAGATCGGGCAAACGACTGACCGGGCAAGCCACAGTCATAAAACCGAAGTTTGGCCCCTACTTCATGTTCCTGGTGGGAGTCAAACCCACAACCTCTAACATATAAAGAGGTTATGGGGACTTTCTGGACCAATTATACATTTATATTAAATGCCAGCAATAGAAATAACGTGAAAGACTTAATTAATGGGCATTTTGCATTGCTGAAAATATCAAAAAATGCATAATACATTTGCTGATGGGAAAGTAGGTGGAATTAGCGAAATTACGCCACTGTTACTGCTAAGGTAGCGGTAACGGAATAACGGATAGCGATAATGGTAAAGGAACCGAAACCTCCATCCGCTATCTTAACGATAACGGTAACGGTAACGGATGAGGCCCTTCTGTCACTCCACCAATAAGGGATGGCAATAGGGATCGATGTGGATGGGGCGGGCTTTACAGACCCCCACCCCACCCACAACACGGAACATAAAAATTTGTTCACCCCATCCCTTGTCTTTTTATTATTATTTTTATATATTTTATTATTTTTTAATACACAAAAAACATTTTCTTTTATTTTTTGTATAACTTTGCGGGGAAAGACGGCTGGGATGTGACCAAATTATCATCTTCTTGGGTAACAGAGGTATTCGGAATTCGACTGGTCACTCAAATAATTCTCCGTGTACTACGCGGCCACACAGTGCGCAGCATCAATTAGTTGTGGGTACGGTTCGAAATTGAGAACCGATCCGAGTGCGTTGCCCTAAAATTTGGTTTCCAACAAAGCTCGAACACTAAACCTTTATGCATGCCCTGAATGTCCAGCGAATTCACTACTGGGGCAACCTTGGAGTTGACCAAATTATCATCTTAATGCCAATAGAAGGCCTCCTAGTTTAACCTTTTTTATACTTTTTCATTAAAGTTTTATTTTGCACAGCATAAACTATTGCAGCTTGTCAAAAAGAATTTTAAAGTATTTTTGCAACTATGGATCTTAGTGAAAATACTTTTATTTTTATCAAGATCTTACTCAAAATACATAATCAGTTCGATAGTAGTTATGATCTCTAGGACCGTTTAAAGGCGTTAAAAAAGAATTCTCTTAACGACTGTCAAAAGAAAACCTCATAAATATCAAAAATTATATAGTGCAAGAAAATATAACAAGAAAGTCATAAGAAAATTTGTCACGTCAAATCCAATGGTCCCCAAGTGTTAAACATAATAAAATAATTGATTCAATCAGCAGGCCCACCAATTTTCTTGTGCCATATCACCTATATACAGTTTTATCTTTTTTTTAGATTTTTTTTTTTACTTCAAATTAGTTATCGACAATGATGCACCAAGCCAAACACATATTGACTATTGTTGAATTTGTCAGTTTCTTCTTGTATTTTTTAAGAGGATTAATAGGGGTTCTAATTTACGCTATAGTGACTCGAACGTCCGACTTAATGTTTGAAGGGGAAGAGTCTTAACGGTTAACCTACGCCTCGTTGTCATATTGTTTTTGTTTTAGTTAGTTAAAAGCTCCATTGATCGCACAAGTTGTGCAAACAAGATACATATATCGGGCCCCTTCGCAGGAGCCGCTATTAGCAAAACTCAACGCTACATCCGACACAAAATCTACCATTAGGTATAAGAAGGGGGACAGGGCCGGAGCCAAAAATATAAGTTGGGTACTTATCAATATATATATATATATATAGAAGTTGGGATAAAACAAATTGGGGAAGAATAAATTGTTTAGGGGATCAAAAATATTTGAAAAAATACATGTAAATGTATATGGTATTTTTTTAAAACTCAACATATAAATTATTTACGGATCCCCTTGCCTCAAAGAGGATTATTCGGCTGAAAGAAATCTAAGCAAAAAAAATTGTAGACATCGTGAACACTTTTCATAATTTGTTACAAAGAAGGGTTCAAATAGAAAAATTCTAAAAAATCTTGAGAAGATAACTCAAAAAAAAATTCCAATCTCTCTTTGACCGTGATTTTGGTGGATTTTGTTGAAGTTTTTCTAATTTTAAGGAGAAACATGGCTCATCGAGATATTTCTTATTAACAAGATCCTGGTTCCATCATTGAGTAATGACTCCTCATAGTGCTGAGTCAATCTTCACTCTCCAATGTGCTTGCAGAATGCTTTTTTGAAGTAATCGATCATACTTAGTGACAACTCTCTTAGGATACTCAACTCACCTATGAAACTCTTTTTTGGATCAAATTGTGGCTTAAACCCTATGTCTCGGTATTTATACCAATCGAATTCATTCATAAGCAGAAGTCTTGCGAGCTACCCAAACTCGTCCCCAAGATTTTTCTTCTTCATGAAACACTCCATTGATAGCAAATTTTGACCACATGCAAATTCTAGACCAACTAGGATCGTTCCCATGTCCGGCGTCACGCCGTCCTAAGTCATATCTCCTTTAGTTATTTTCCAATTTACAAGACTCCCTGCCTTTCATGGGTTTCGTGAATCCTATGCACGCTTGTGCTCACATGTTAACGCATGGGTGCCCACATTGTCACACCCAAAATCCGACAAGATCGCTCCTTCCAAGTTTTGCATGCCAATGCATATGTTTCGACATTGTCGCATCTTAAATCCAACATAGTCATTTCTACCAAGTCACCCAAACTTGTTAGTCTTGTTGTCATCATACGCCGGATGACACATAATAAACTAGCTAATTCGACTTCAACTTGTGATGCTACTCCATGTTATAGCTCATCCGGTCGTCAAACTCAGGACGACACATAATTATAATGTTATGTACACTTGTACTTTAGGGTTGGATCCATTATAAATGTCAACTCAAAGAACTACTACCAAGCCTAGGTGTGACTTACAGGGTATAAGGATTACATAGAGGTGAAATACAAGGGGTGTCACCTTAATTAGGCCCCTTAATCAGGATTGTAACGATGCCAATATCTGGCGTATCATCATGCAGTCAAAGGGGCATTTGGCAAAAGTATGACAGTCGATGAGGCGGAGGGAGGGGGCCATGGCCCCTCTCAAATTAAAAAAAAAAATAGTTTTAAATGTAAAAAAAATTATTTTTTTAATTTGGTCCCGTTTGAGTATCTAATGGTATTTGGTCCTAAAGTTGCCTGAAATTCTTCTTGTCTCAATTGGTTAATTGCGTGGATTTGAAACGTATAGGTGTTGTGTTCGAATTTGGACAGTTATTTTTTAGTTGTTTTCTTATGTATCATAATAAAAAATTTGAAGGGCATAGGATTCAAATCAGGGCTGAAAGATTTAAAAAAACACGAGATCTGCCACTACGCCAACTAATGCATGTGTACATATTAGGTTACGTTACTATTATTATTGATAAATTATTTTATATTTTTTTGGACTAATTTTAGTATATATTTTATATTTTTTAAATATATTTATGTTTAAAATTATAGTTTTTTTCGTAAATTGAAAATCTTGATCTGTAAAAAAAATTAAAAATCTTTTTACATCAAACCCAAAAAAATTCAGATACTTGCTTACTTCTATTGAACAATGTACTTTAATAAATTTACATAAAAATTTATTGAATTTTCTTATATCTTTTATTCAAATCCAAAAAAAAATGGATTTTTTTGCAGTTTAAATATATCTTATCCGACCCGACCCACTCTATTCAAATCCGGCCCTGAGTCGATGTACATATGTGATGGTTTTTCACTGGCTAATTTTATAGTGTTTATTAATGGCTAATTTTGGACCATCCACCACTCCATTTTTAATTAGTCATCACATTAACCAGCAACCTTGAGATCCCTTCTTTCACAGAAATGATATAGCGCAAGAAATTGGGCGCAAGATGGGCACAAGAAAGGTGGGTCCAAGTGTTAAACACCAATCCCAACGTGTTAAATACCAATCTCAACCGTTCATCCAACGGACCCCACTTTTCTTGCCCAATTTCTTGGGCTATATCATTACTCCTTTGATCACCCCCCAGACTCACAATAATACGAGAATGATGATGAGGAAATTAAGGGAACAGTAGATGTCTTAACTGAAGACCTTGTAGAGATGGACGTTTTTGTCCAAATTCCCACGTTATGAAACTTCTTCTTCCATTATTTAAACATGCCACATACACGCAGACCGAAAAAGTAATGGTAATAATAAATTGAATTTAACAATGACATCTTGAGCCAGTGAAGTGGAAAGACCATGTCCATACAATTCAGGGCATAGTGGAGATTAGATGCATCTCATTTCTGGCCTCACAGGCACAGGCAGACGCTACACGCAAAAAATTGAAGTATACATTGGCGTATGTACGTATAATACTATGTATATAAGAAGTGAAACACTGAGATTTTGCATCGTCGTCATAACAAAACTCAGAGATAAACTCCAGGACCATCAAAGATGGAGTCCTCCGACATTTCATGGCTGTCTGAAATGGTGAACATTTATCTAACAATCAGTCTCATACTCTCATTCTCTCTGTTTTTCTTGTTTGATTTTGCTATCATCTTCAACTTTTTATACAACAGAGGATTGATTTCAATCGAGAATCCAACATGTTACAAACTGTTTAGAATAATTATTCACTTTTGTCAAGCAAGCATTTCTTCCAGAACTTAAACTCATAGAGTTTCAATTTTCTATCTACTTCCCATGTGGAAGGATGAACTTAACTGTTCTGTGTCTATATTCATCAGAGTTGAAAGAAATTAAGTGATACAAAAATGGTCTATCATTAAATTCCGACCAAAGACATTTATGCTTCTCAGAATTACACCTCTGATGTGAAAATGAAGAAAAAAGAGCTGACACTCCACTCCATTCCCTTGTAGGGGCTGGATAGTTCCATCTTCATGGATCAGCAATGCGATTTCATGGACACATTCGACGACGAAATAACCGCCATGCTCGGCCAGGACTACGACAGATCTCTGTCCGCCGGTAACAACTCCCCGCCGTGTACGACTCTGGTCAACATCCCGAGCACAAACTCCATCACTTCCCTGTGCCAACAACAGGAATCGCCACCACCCATTTTAATCCCGGAGCCTCCGGTCAAGATACAAAAGCAGAACAACTTCTCGAATTTTTCTACGGCTTCTTCCAATCCCATAATTCTGAATTTCGGCAAGGCGGCGGAAAATTTACAACAGGGGACGACCAATCAGAGTCTCAACGCTGAAGAAGAGGCCGCCGTGTCGGAGGTTTTGAGATCGCAAGGCTCACTCGCAGAGGCAGAAGAGCAGCCAAAAAGGGCGCAGACGGGGAAGAAGACCGGAGGACGCGTCAGGCCGCCGTCGCAAACTTATGATCACATCATCGCGGAGAGAAAACGTCGGGAGCAGTTGAGCCAGAGATTTGTTGCTCTGTCAACTATAGTCCCCGGATTAAAAAAGGTCATTTCTTTATAACTTTGATTAGGTTTGGTTGTGTAATCAATGTGTGCTATTTATGGTTAACATTTCATTGATTTCCAGATGGACAAGACCTCTGTTTTGGGTGATGCCATCAAGTATCTTAAGCACCTCCAAGAGAGAGTGAAGATCCTGGAGGAACAGACCACGAAACAGACCATGGAATCCGTGGTTCTGGTTAAGAAATCACAGTTGATGGTGGAGGACGAGGGCTCTTCCGACGAGGAAATCGGCAGCTCCGACGAACAGCCTTTGCCGGAAATAGAGGCCAGAGTGTGCAACGACAGTATCCTTCTGAGAGTCCACTGCGATAAGCAAAAGGGGATTCTGGTGAATTTGCTGAGCAAAGTGGAGACGCTCAATTTATCTGTTGTCAACACCAATGTCACGCCATTTGGAAGCTTGGCACTCGACATTACGATCGTGGCAGAGGTATCCATAATCTAGCTGAATCTCATCTAATTTTTAGTATTTGATTTTATTTTCCTTATTTCTTTTCGTTCATGTAGATGGAGAAAGAATTCAATTTGACGGTAAAGGATGTCGTGAAAAGACTCCGAGCAGTTTTTTAGTTTGGAATAACCCTGTGGATGAATTTGAATTCATCTTTGAATAAAAGGCAACGTGATATGATCAAAGTAAAGTAAATCCATTTGTTAAGAATACATTCCATTCCAAGCGATTTTTGTGGATGTATCAACTAAGCACCATTCGTCTACATGTTGCTCTTTCCAACGTGGTATGGTAACTAATGGGAGGTAGACTGTTTTTACCACTTGTTTCCATCATTAATAATGGGGGAATACGTAGAAATAAGCCTCTCGCAGTAGTCTAATTTCAACTCAAGATTAACATTGGTTTGAACAAAAACAGGGAAGAGAAGAAGAATACAGCCGCTGCTCGTGAAATCGCCCAATCCAATAATTGCCCGTAGGGCAAAATCCAACCAATACTCATCCTTATAATGTACACGTATGCAATGACTGTACATGTAAAAGAAACATGCAAACAATAATAAAAATGCAACACAACTTTGCTAATGAAACTTTGTCTTTCAACAGTGCGATCAAGTAGGATCAAACGGCGTTGATTTATTTGCAACTGTTATTTCCGGCAGTTGGGCTTCATCTTTAAGAAGATACTTGCTTCTATATTCAACAGAGTGCTTCATTCTGTGAGGTGCTTTTGATTGGTTGGTCAACAACTCCTTCAAGAGAAGCGTTCCATAGGCCCATCTTGGACAGGAGAAAGGTAAAGAGAGTTGTGGCCAAACATTTTGTGAAGATGTATGCAATTTGGAGACTTGACTGGACATGAGTTGGAGCAATTAGCCCTGATTTGTACTGATCTCTTACAACATGGAAGTCAATCTCTATGTGTTTCGTTTGCTCATGGAAGACCGATTTCGCTGTGATAGCAAGAGCAGCCTTACTGTCACACCATAAAGGAAATGGTAAGTGCAATGACAGCTTGTAATCTGTGATCATATAGGTGAAGCATAGTATTTCTCTGACTGTGGATGCCATGGATCTGTATTCTGCCTCTGCAGATGAACAAGATTTCGTGGTTTGTTTGTTTTTCTTTCGAAGATATTAGGGAAGATCCAAGGAAGACGCAGAATCCAGTTAGAGAATGTCTTGTACTTCAGCAATTACCCCAATCAGCATCGCAATAAGCTTGCGGAGTTAGTGATGTCTTTTCTGGGTAGAACAAACCAAGTGTTCTGTGTCCAAAAAGATACCTCAGCACATGGATAGCCGCAAACCAGTGAGAATCATGAGGAGTGTGTACAAATGGCTAAGTTGTTGTACCGCAAATGTGAGATATGTCCTTGTATAATTAAGATACAATAATCTGCGCACTAACCTCCTAAATTTTTCTGGATTGTGATACAGAGGAGATGTGTCAGTTTCAACTGCTTTAAACCTAACCCCTGGAGGCAGGATGACAATCAAGATAACCAGCATCGTGCAAGAGATCCTTGATGTATTTAGTTTGACTCAGATATAGGCCATATGCAGAGCATGCAAGCTCCATGCCAAGGAAATATTTGGCTTCACCCAGATTTTTGATGTTGAAGACTCTGTCCAGGTAGTTTTTGACATTGTTTATCTCTGCCAAATCCATACCAGTGAGGAGTACATCATCAACATACACAAGGAGGAACACGTGAAAGTTGTTGTGATGAAAAGTGAAGAAGCAATTGTCATTATAGGATTGTTTGAATCCATATGACTGAAGTGCATTGGTAAATTGCAGATTCCACTTTCTTGATGCTTGTTTTAATCCATACAACGATTTTTTAAGCAAGCAAACTTCACCCTTCTTTGTTTTAGTATATCCCAAAGGTGAATGCATAAAGACTTCCTCATCTAAGGTGCCATGCAAGAATGCATTGTTAACTTTTAAGTGATGTATAGGCCAACCATTGGATGTTGCTACTGCAGAGAGAAGTCTAACAGTCACTATTTTAGCCACCAGGATAAATATTTCATCAAAATCTTGGCTTTCCACTTGGTTGTAGCCCTTGGCTACTAACCTCGCTTTGTACCTCTCAACTGAACCATCAGCACAACATTTAACTCTGTAAATCCACTTGCATCCAATAGCCCTTTTCCTGGAGGTAATGTAGTCATTTTCCATGTTTTATTAGTTTCCACCGCCATCAGTTCTGCATTCATCGCCTCAATCCACTTCTCATTATTTCTTGCTTGGTTGTAGTGCTTAGGTTCAACAATTGTTGACAGATTTGCCATGAATTCAAAGTGTGCATTGTTAAAAGTATAATGCTGATCTGAAGGAGTGATTGATTTAGCAAAGATGGAAGAGCAGGAAAATGAAGTTTCAAAATCTTGGAGTAGGACAGAGGGTGTTTTGTGTCTATGACTTCTTCTCAATGGTGCAGTTTGCTCAGGAGGCATTGACACAATAGGTTAACTGCTATCAAGAGGATATACAAATGTTTGTTGTTGAGTGTGTGATGTTGAATTTGGTTCAGAAAGTAGGTCAGTGACAACAGTTTGCTGGAAATCAGGAGAGTAGTCTTCATCATGAATAAGGGCTGAAGGATAAGGGGGATTAGGCGTAGAAGTAACTCGGATGGTAGTATCAGAAACTATAGGGAACATGTGTTCATGAAACATAATATCTCTTGACACAAGGACCTTGTTTAAATCAGGAAGATATACCTTGTAACCTCGTTGTCCCACTAGATAACCTATAAAATATCCCTTGTATGACCTTGGATCAAATTTATCTTTGCCAGGACTTCTGTTTAGTGCATAGATCAATGAACCAAAGGTTCTAAGATGAGATAGATCAAGCTTGGATTTGTGTAGGATCTCATATGGTGATTTCCATTTCAAGACCCTGCTAGGCCATCTATTCAAGAGATAGGTTGTTGTGAGTACTGATTCCCCCCAGAATTTTTTTGGCAAGTTGGAATGGATGAGAAGAGATATGGCTATTTGGATAAGGTTCATGTGTCTGCGTTCTACAACCCCATTTTGTTGAGGGGTGTAGGGGCAGCTTCACTGATGATGAATCCCCAATGAGCTAAACAAGTTCTTGCATTGAGAGTTCAAGAATTCAAACCCATTGTCTGATCTAACTGTTTTCACAGATGCATTGTACTGTGTTTTCACCAAGTGCATAAAGGATGACAGCATGGATGGGATGTCTTTTAATTGGAAGAGAAAAATCCATGTGCACCTACTTTTATCATCCACTATTGTTAAAAAGTAGTGACAATTTGTGAAAGATGGTATTTTGTAAGGTCCCCATATATCAACATGTATCAAGTCAAAACCTTCTGCAGAAATATTGATGCTATCCGAGTAGGGACTAGAAGTTTGCTTGGACAACGAACAAGTTTGACATACAAGTTCAGATTTGCTCAATGGCTATTACAATGTCAGGATCACCAAACTGAGCAAGTACTTAAAAAGAGGGGTGTCCCAATCTACTATGTAATAGACTAGGACTAACTGCAACATAGGCATTGCTAGAATTACAGTGTTCAGAAATGAGATCAAAAGGCTTTTGAGCTGAAAGTTGTCTTGATGGGAAGGTTCTTTGCACATGACTTATGAGCTTTGGATCAAAGGAAGATGACCGCAAAATATACAGTTCCTTGATGACAACACCTATGGCAAGAATTCTGTTGGTCTTATGGTCCTGAAACACACAAAAATTAGGAAGGAATATGCATGAGACAGCTGAGTGTGCTGAGAGTTTTCTCACAGATAATAGATTGTGTTTGAAACTAGGAACAAAAGGACAAGAATTCAGAGATATTGTGTTGGATAAGATGCATTTCCACAGCTCATAACAGGTTTTACTTTGTCATCAGTCAACAAAATTGGAGTGAAGTTTTTGAAGGAGCGGATGTTTTGCATTATGCTCATATCAATGCACATGTGGTTCGAGGCTCTTGTGTCTATAATCCAATCATCCTGCAATATGTTTTTATGTGCCATACACAATAATGGATATTTAGTCATACCTGCAAAGTCATAAAAGCATGCCATATTCACTGACATTCTTTCCTGCTGACTTGAGTCTTCTCTTTCTTTTGTAAGTCTTTGTAGATCACGTTGTATCTGACCTATAATCTCATAAAGATTTCCTGCATCCTCTGGTTTGCCATCAAGAGGTGTGTTCTAGACTGGCTCACCTGATAGTTCAGCTTGATTGAAAGTTTGTATCTTCCTTTCATTTTCTGATTACCCTTAAGTTGATAGCAGTTGTCCACCATGTGACCCTTCTTTCTACAATGTGTACATTCTCTACCATGAAAATATAATTAAAAATTAAAAATTAAGAAAAATCCCCTAAAGAAGCAGTCCAATCCAAGCTTTAATCCTTAACAATTCAGTGGTGAAAAATGTTCCAAATCAACAGCAGCTTTTTCCTTTTCTTTCTCTTTTCTTCCCCTCTTTGTTTCTTCACGTCAACTGCTCCCTCTTCAATTCTTTCTTTCTCTCTTTTTATATTCTTTTCCTTCTTTTCTTCTTCCTATTTCACGTGAACTCACTTTTCAATTCTTTCTAGCCACTCGTTTGGTTTTTTTCTTCTTTGTTTATTCCCTCTCCCCTCTTGTCACGTCAATGCTTGTGAACTTTCTTTTTCTTTCCTGTAGCTTCACGTGAATCCTTTTTCTTCCTCAATTTGTTTGTGTCTGGAGCTTTCTTTTCCCAAAAGCTTCTTTGCGGAATTTTTCTCGTCCGGCGTGAACTTGTGCGACTTTGCACATAAATTTTTTTAGATGAGGCCTCCAAAAATTCTCCACCAGACGGCTCCCCTCCCAGATTTTATTGTGGCTGCCCAACAGATTTTTTTCTTTTTGTCAACTCCCAATTCCACTTGAGGCTCCCTCCTTTTTTTTCTTGTGCTGCTCCTCCAGCTACGGGAAGCTCTTTTGCCAAAAAATTTTCACTCATTCCGTTTCTTCTGGCCCTCCTTTCTCTGAATTTTTTCCCGGTCTTTTTATTCTCCATGAGGCTCTTCAATTTCTTCATGTTTCTTCCTTCCTTGTCAAATTTTTTGCCTCCCTTTTTGACTTTCTTCAACCTCCTTTCGTGAAAATTTTTGCCTTGTCTTGTTCTTTACGTGCATTTTTTTTGTCTTGTTTGTTGCATTAATTTCCTACACGAGGCTATCTTTTTTTTCTTCTGCGTATTGTTGTCCTTCATGTCCCCAGCAGCTCAACGTTTCTGACTTTTCTTCCAATTCAATTCTCTTTTGTTGTTTTTTTTCTTCTCTTCAAGCGGCCGCCTCCTTTCCTACGTAGGGCTCAAGGAATTTATTCTTGTTGGGATCATCGAACTTATAAAATTGGTGCAATAAAAAATAATCACTTTTCTTTAATAATTTTTCATAAAAATTCATAAAACACGTCGAATAAAAATCATGTCATTATTTCAATAAAAATTACCAAAATGAGTCATTTATAATTATCCATAAGTGTAAAATCATATGAAATAAATAGGTATATTTAATTTCCATCATCATTCTTTTCTACTTTCCCTTTTTGATATGATACATGCTTAGTCATTAGTGCAACATTCAGCTCATCTTCTCCATTGACCATGTGGTTGCTCACTTGCTGATGTTTCTCAGGTGTCACTATAATGTTGTATACTTTATCTAGTCTTGGGAGTGGATCTGTTGAGATAATTTGACTTCTTTCAGGCTCATACACATCACTTAATCCCATAAGAAACTCCATTACACGGTTCTCATTTTCCCTCGTTTTGAGCAGATTTCCAACATCTCCGTCAATGTGTGGTAATGGTCTCAACTGATCATACTGGTCCCAAATTTGTTTGAGCTTACCAAAATGATCACTCACACTGGTTGTTCCTTGCCGTAACATAGCCACAGACCCCCTCAGTTCAAAGAGGTGCGGTAAGCTTGCGGTGCCAAATCTTTCTTCCAGATCTAGCCATAGCTACCTTGCATCATGGACGAACATGAACTGCTTCATTAAGTATGGTATTATAGATCCTTTTATCCATGAGCAGACTAAATTGTTTGCTCTTTTCCGTTTCAGGTACAATTTTGAGTCTTCTACCGGCTTCTTGAGA
Source organism: Pinguicula moranensis (assembly GCA_028565015.1). Taxonomy (NCBI): domain Eukaryota; kingdom Viridiplantae; phylum Streptophyta; class Magnoliopsida; order Lamiales; family Lentibulariaceae; genus Pinguicula; species Pinguicula moranensis. The sequence continues at coordinate 12,206 of JAOWBN010078324.1, forward strand.
GATCCATCAACATAATTAACTTTCAGCTTGGCCTCGAGTGCAGACTCTACTGCACTTCTCCAAATCAGGTAGTTGGTATCATTCAATAGGATTCCCATGATTTGTGTTCCTGGAGATTCTGATTTGTGTTCTTGGAGATTCTGATTTGTGCACCTGTAATTGCTCTTCTAGAAATGCGTTAGTTGCCATAACCTAGCTCGGATACTATGTAGAAATTAGCCTCTAATAATTCCGCTTAGGGCAAAATCCCGCCAATACTCATCACTATAATGTACACGTATGCAATGACTGTACATGTGAAAGAAATGCGCAAACAGTAATAAAAATGCAACACAACTTTGTTAACGAAACTTTGTCTTTCAACCGTGCGATCAAGGAGGATCAAACGGCACTAAATTATTTACAACTGCTGTTTCCAGCAGTTGGCTTCATCTTGAAGAAGATGCTTGCTTCCATCTTCAACAGAGTGCTTCATTCTATGAGGTGCTTTCGATCAGTTAAAAAGAAAAGTAATGAAGACAGATGCAAATTTACCATATTAGATTCCTTAAATATGATAGAGCAAGTGTTTGGAAGGAGGGGTCGGGGAAAATATATAGCACACCCACCTCACACAAGTGGGTTGGGCATGTGTGAATTTGTTTGGCCAATTAATAAAGTGAATATGAGTTATTTTCAACTTAAAAGTCAATTAATTATAAAATTACATTTATTTATAAGTTGGATGGCCGTCTTTTTTCAAGAAATAATTAATTTTATTATTCAATCCTCCCTAAAGGGTGAGGAATACCATCATTACGAGAGAGAGGCATCCGGTCCGGGCTAAACGGGCCAAAACTATTTTAGCCCGCTCCGGCCATTTCTGTGTCTGCCCGGTTTGAAAATTGGTGGTCTTAGGCGGTTTAGGATTGCAAAACGGGCGGTCCGGGCTAAACTGTTTAGGTATATGGGTGGATACGGTTTATCAAATTTTAATTCGGACGCATACGGGTGGAACCCATTTAGACCGTATTATTTTTCTTTCTTTTTTCTTTCTTTTATAATTTAATTCCTTATAACTTATAAAATTATGAAAAAGGCCTTATAATTTATAAATTTATAATTTATAATTCATATTCATATTCATATCTTAAGATAAGTTTATAAGTTCATATATAGTTATAAGTTTATACTTTATAGTTCATAAATTATGTTTATAAGTTTATATAAACTTTTATAATTTATATTTCATACCCTAAGTTTATATAAACTTTGTAACTTAATAATATAACTTATACATTTTGTAACTATATTTATATACTTATGGACTTAGGAACTAGGATATGAACTAATTATTAGAGCATAAACTTATCTTTAAACTTATATATACCACGTAACTTATATATATACATCCTAAATTTATAAATATATATCCCAAGTTTATAAGTTTGTATAAATTTGTAAGCATGATTTGCTCCAAATTTTGTGAACTTATAAACTAAGGGTACAAACTGAGTATAATTTATATTTTATAGTTCATCTATTAAGCTTATAAGTTTATGAATTAGTTTAAGCCGTAAGGTTTATTTAAGGTTTAGGAGTTGAAACCTAAATATTAAACTAAACCCTAAAATTTATAAACCTCAAATTAGAATTTAAACTTTAGAGTTTTTATATAAATGGGTTAATTTTATTCATTTAAAAACGTGCATGTTAAAACGGTTTAAACAGATATACATTTATATAAACGGGTTAAACGGATATATGTTTATATAAAAATTTTGAACGGGTTAAATGGATTAAAACGGTTTAAACGATTTAATTCATTATTTTTTTTAAAAATGGGCGGATACGGGCCAAAATGGTTTTTAGATCATATCCGCCCGTTTTTAAACGGGCGGATACAGTTTCGGGCTTATGCAAAATGGGCGGATACGGGTTTGGCCCATTTAAAAAATGGTTCGGTCCGATTTTAAGGTACAAAACCCGTTTACGAAAATGGGCGGTACAGGTTTGTCCAGACTGCCCGTATTCCTAACGCTAATCATTACATAGCAACAAAGTCACCACTTAAAATTTAAATATGGGTCATGAGCCCTTAACAAAAATAAAGAAACCAGGGCAAAAGAACCTTAAAATCGAAATCTTGGAGTACTAGCCCTAGTTTATTTTATTTTAGCTTGTACAAATGGCAGAACTACGTGTAGACCAGCCCGAGCTTTAGCCCGGGGTCATTCTCAGGTTCACAATTCGCGTTTCTTCATCTCTTCTTCATTTCTCCCACAACAGAATCAATAATTACTCTGGGATTTGCATACTTAATTGTTTTGTTATAAAATTTATGAACGCCGGGAGCTTGGCCTTTATGTGATTTCTCTGTTTGTTATTTTTTACTCCTCGAGCAAGTGTGTGAGTGCCGTCCCTCCAAACAGTATTACCGCCGGAGCTCGCCAATAATACCATCCGAGTTTGATTTCTTCTTCTCTTTATTAAATTTTGGTTATATAATTTTAAATTTTAAATCCTATTTTGCTGCCAGAATTCATAAACTTGATGCTGATATGAATTTAGTGTTTGTTTGAATTTCTCTTTAGACACAGAGAACTAAGTCTGGACATCTGGTTGCAATTAGTTTTATATCTTTACCCTTTTCTGCTCCGGTATTCTTTGTACTGGTCAATGTAAATGATGTATGGGTTTGGTTTAACTCAAAAGTTTTTCAGCTGTCTTTCAATGATTTAATATGGGATTGAAAGAGTTTTCTTGTATCCTTCGTGATTTCAGCTTTACCGTGAATGCTTGCGGCGAGCTAAATATATTGGCGCAAAGGTACTTGATTCCCTTTATCCTTTACTTTATAATGGAGAAAATGTTAACTTGCTAATGCTGATAAAATATATGGATTCCTTGTTTGATCTGCTATGTAAATACCAGCATTTCGGAGTTTTGATTTGCTATATGCCTCATGTGTCCCTGTAAGACTTACTAAATGTCTCAGATGTTCATGTTCATCATTATTTGTTAGTTTTGCTGGAAGAAAAGAGATTGAATCGGGTGTTGTATTTCATGTTATTGTTATCCTAAATTCATCATCGATCATGAGTTTTGCTCTGTTCACAGTTGTTTTAGAACAGTCTGTAGTGTTCACTGTGGAGTATGCAGTTTAAGTTAATCCAAAAAGAGAGGAAAAACAAAGCATCTGTTCCTTTTCCAATTTCTGTAATCCTCTATAATCCATCACAAGACATGCTCATCTTATTCAGCTATCACATTTGTCATCTTAGGGTTAGGGGGGGGGCGACCACCCCCTCTCTCCCTCCGCCCCGTAAAACATAGAACATCCTCCCTGTATATGTGTATCTTCTTGCAATCTGCTTCTTCGAATCCTTGAAACTGATGTCATCTGGATGTTTTTCCTCCAATTGATTACAGAAATATAACACTGAGCTTCTTATCCAAATGGTTCGGCAGCAATTCAAAAGTCACGTGCATGAGACAGATCCTGATAAGATTCAACAGTTGAAGGATGCGTAAGTTGCATTTTATTTCATCTTCCTCTCACAGTTATTACTCCAGAGCCATTTGAGGACTCCTGCTCTGCCTCATCGGCTGTGTCCATTTCTCTCAACAGCTTCTGTTTTTGTTCCTGTGACAGTGCGGCGAGGGGATTGATCAATCACATGCTCTATGAATCGGAGAACGTGTCCGGCAGAAAATCTGGAAAAAGTTCTTCAGTTTGAGGAGCTTTTTCCATTGGTTTTAGTTTCAGTGTAATAAACTTTTGTTAGCTTTTTATTAGATAAATCTGATCCCCGTTGACGGTTTTATTGTTTTCAAGAAATTGTCGTCATTGACAATTCTTTTAGCTTTGTGCAAATAATGGACTATAGAAAAATGACTCTATTAAATTCTGGTGCTTCTATTTAGTGAAGTTATTGGAACTCAATACATCAAATGATACAATGCATAGGGTCGCAAAGGAAACGGTCTCTTTGTATAATTACAAGGGTAAGGTCGCGTACATTTGACCCCCAGACCCTAATTTAATTAGGAATATATTGGGTACGTTGTGGATCGTGGAAATAGAGGTCAAAATTTGGTTCGGTTTTCTCAATTTCGGATATCCACTTAAGAAAATTGAAATATAAATTGGATTTAGATTACAGTTGTTTTGGTTAATTGAATTATATATTCTATTTCTAAGTCTATTATTTACAATTTAGTTTATACAAACATGGCCCAAATGGTAGGTAAATTCCCACAATCTCACAAGAACTTTGTGACATAAGCGAGGAATCTAGGCAAATTTACAGTACTTCTTGTAAAACAGTAAATCAGCACGAGTTCCTGGTCAATCACTTTTTGAGAAATAGTGAGTATTATCGAGCAATGGCGGACCCAGAAAAAAATATTAGGGGGGGCAATTTTTTTTTATATCCGGTATATATATTTTTTAAAGTGATTATAAGAAATTGTTTTAGACAAGGAATTATTAATGTTGAAGTCTAATGTAAGTTGGACGGAAGGTGCAGGGGTGGCAGCCCCCTGGATTGGGGTTCGGGGGCGAGAGCCCCCGAGCCGATTTTTTTGGAAATCATAAAATTTTTAATAAAATCACTAAAATATAATTAAAATTTTAAAAAAAAATATTTTTTTGATTTAATAAAATAGGGTAGGGTAGAGGGTAACCCCAAGGGTGGGGAGGGCCAGGGCCCCCCTGCCCCCGGGGTACGCCCTTGCATTGCGCCTTATGGAAAGTTCTGAAACAGTACATTTTCAACCAAAAGCAATCGAATATCAACACTCAACAGAATTATGAAGGGGGTGTAACTCACACATTGGACCTTGGTGCGAGCACACTGGTTATTACTACTTGATGTAGGAAACCGAGCTTATACTTTGCAAGCTAGAGTGATGAACAACGACTGGAGGCAGCAATTATTAGTCTGATATAAATAAAGGTGGAAAAGGAATTTTTGCATCTGTTGAAAAATAAAATTCATTTACCTATCAAATTAAAAGGTCAAACAAGGGTTTGTATTGCTTAAATGAAAATCGAAGTTGGGGGTTTGAATTTGTGATTTGGGGCAGAACTTTATATTTTGGTTTCTAATTCGGGTTCTAGGGTTCTCATTTTAGCAACTTCCGCCGTCGTCAATGTCCCAGCGACGAGCCCCCTACATTTTCCTTTATAACAGTTCTTTTAAAATCATTATTGCAAAAATGAGATTTTTTTTAAAAAAAATAAAAAAAAAAACCCTAAAACCCTTTTGAATAATGTTAACAAATTCTTTATTAATGATTCAATAATATTGATGGATAAATTAAAGATAATAATATTGATAAATGATAATGCTAATAATAATTAATTATTTAAAAATAATTAATTTAAAAATATTAATGATAGATTGAATAATATTAATATTGTTGGTAGATTGAATAATTAACTAATAATTATTTATTTATTCAATTAATTCATATGTTAATAATAATGTTAAATGTAACTAAAAATTAATTATTTATTCAATTACTTCATATGCTAATAATAATGTCAAATGCAGCTAATAATTAATTATTTATTCATGCACTTCATATGCTAATAATAATATTATTTGTATCATCTTGATTTATTATTCAATTTTTTTAATAACATTATTTGATTGTTTAGTTATTTGATATTTATTATGTTAATTATTGTTTGGCATAAAGGATGAGTTACAGCAATAATCAAAGTCAGCGGCAAGTTGTTCACCGGCCTATTTCATAGTCCATTCTAGGGGATATGGACAATCACAAGACTATTAGATTGTTTAATGGTACTCTTGGACTTGATGAATTAGTGACGCCAAAGCATTCTGATTTTCACCTTAGAAGAGTTTTATTACACTAGTGCGTCCAATAGTATATACATGTCGCTGGCTTCTGAGGTGCGTACTTGACCCATGGGTTGGTGGAGGGCCATTCACTCATCAGAGTTATGCTCGAGAGATGGTATTTAAAAAAAATAAAAATCCTTTCGTCACTTATGACCTCATAATGGTATTCATAAATTTTACAATAATAACATACCAAAAATTAGATACTTAAAAATAAAGAATAATAAAATTGCAATCAATAATTTTGACGAAATAGAATAACCTACAATAATATAAAATAAGATGAAATCTGGTAATGATTTATTGTGAAAATACGCATAGCTATTTAGAATAATCTAAAATTCAAAAAAAAATATTTTAATAAATAAAAAAATCTAACGAATGAATGTGTAGAGTTTGCAGCCAATTTGTAGGAGGAGAGAGTTCTTGGGTGGGCATTGTGTGAACGAAAATAATCATTGTCGACATCAATAATATCATGAAAATCATTATTGATTTTCGGGAAACTGATCGAACGGCAGACGATCGAGACTGTTAGATATGTGAAATTATCAAACAGTCCATATTTTATTTGGAATTGTATAATTACAATTTTATCCTTAATGGAAGTTTAATTCGGGCCACTGATGTATTATGTTGATAGTGTGGTTGCTTACAAGAATCCGTGTATAATGAAATCTTTGGTTTTTGACCCTTGATAATGTTGATCAAACGGACTGGATTATTCCTCAACAAATACAGTCTGCGCTAATCTAAAAGTAATCGAAAGGATGCCATTAAGCAGTGCTGGACCGATAGATCCAAACCGTTCAAAGAAGCACAGATTCAATGGCCAAAATTGGTACTTACTGAGAGAGAACATGGACCGGTCGATCGATCAAATCCTATGGTCAGGATTGCAGGATAGCGTGATATAAAAGCTTCTCTTGCTTTCGAAGGGCATAATTCGACTATTCAACTTCTCTCACTACAATATTCTCTCTTTGATTTTCTTTCTTCCTCTCAAAAATATTCTTCGACGAACCTCTGATTTTTTCGACTTTCATAGTTGGTTTTCAGGCTCTTTTGGAGCCCTGTTGAAGGGGCTGACTTGTTATCACCGTAGATCTGTAAATCTATTGCACTGTCTTTTTTGTTTGGAAGTGTTGGTTGTTTAAAAGTTTCAAAATTATATTAGATATTACACGGATTTGTGAGAAAAGAGAAAGAATATAAGTGGTCAGACTCCATATTTAAAGTTTCAACGTGGATTAGCGAAAATTAAATGGGTGTTCTTCTAGTTTTCTGTTTATATTTGTTAGTATATTTAGGTTACTAATTGTTTAACTTGATATTGCAAGAATCGACTGAATAAAAAACCCTAACATAGATTAATTGCGCATTAATCTCTCTCGCTGTCGTTGTAGATAAACATTGAATCGCAAACGATGACAGCGAGTTTATGAAGAAAATAATACAAATAATATGTGCGGTCGCACACATGTCAATGTCATGTATATTTTTAGAGGATTCTCATTCGCAAAGTAGAAAATTTATTTTGCCAATTGCGAGAACTACCCAAAAAAAAAGAGTACCAATTCTGGCCATTGGGCCCCGGCCCCCGTCTCCATTAAGAAAAGTCCGCATGTCATTGTCCCTACATGCGCGTGGTGCTGGTAGTTTCGGACGATCGGTGAACAAATGGGAGAAATTAAGAAGATCGGCGTGGTGGGAGGCGGCCAAATGGGCTCCGGCATAGCCCAGCTTGCCGCCGTCTACGGCCTTGAAGTCTGGCTTCATGACTCCGACCCGGTGGCTCTCTCTAGAGCTCATGAGTTGGTCTCTTCCAAGATCCAGAGCCTCGTCTCCAAAGATCGTCTCTCAGAGGTAATTATTCATCTTTTTACAATCTTATCAGTCAAGTTGGAGTTGGAATACAAATTCACGCTTTATCCACTGTCGCTATGGATTACTGTTTTTGTATTGTTCATTTACATTCTCGAATTCGGTTGGGCGAGGAACTTCTTGATCGTGTCACGCACATGCCGAATTCTGTCCACTTTTGTTGCTTTTTCTTGAATGTTTTGATGCAAAATTTTCCGGTAGAATTGTTCTGCAACAGGAATTTCTTCTCTTCTGTGAGCGATCGTACTTCTTAACCTGCAGGCAAAAGGAGTTGAAGCTATGAGAAACTTTAGGTGCGCCTCCAGTTTGGAAGACTTTCGTTCTGTGGATATGGTAATTGAGGCCATTGTGGAGTCTGAGGAAGTGAAAAGGAAGCTGTTTGTTCAATTAGATAACATTGTCAAAGCTTC
>JAOWBN010078435.1:0-20353 GCA_028565015.1 Pinguicula moranensis
ACCACCACACACACACAAAAACAAAAAAACATAAAAAAAAAAAACAAAAAAAAAAAACTTACCAACCTACAAAACATGGGCCAAGAAAGATTTTAGTGCATGCTATGCTATAATGTACTGCATGCATGACGACCTGATTGACACGTATGATCCAGAGCCCACAGCCAAAGCCATGTGGGACAAACACAAGGAGTACGACCAAACATCAGCTATAAGGCTCCATGCCTTGCACCTGAACTGACTTCAGTACAAGATCGATTTGAGTTGACTTGTACTTGAGCACCTTGCATCATGAGTACCATGCTCCGCGATCTCAAGGATGGCAAGATTGATATTTCTTAGTTCTAACAGATGAATAATGTGATTCGTTCACTACCTGATGAAAGGGAAGACAAACGTTGGACTCCCTTCAAAACTCTGATGAATCATAATGTGAACATCAAGATATTCGCTGACATATTCAAGCATCTCAAGCTTGAAGACGAGAGCCTGTGAGCATTCGCTCCCCCTGCCAAAGTTTTTGCTACTCATGCTGGAAAACTTAAGAGAAACAAGAAATTTGGTAAGTCAGCGAATAAGACCCAGAATCTATTCAAAGAAAGAATATCACTAAATAACCCAAGGCTAATGACCCAAAGAATATGCATGTATGAAGTACTATAACTACGGAAAGAAAGATCACTTCTCTCGGGACCGTTCTGAGCCTATAAAAGGTACTTTACTCTTCAAATAACTCAAATTAAGTGTTTTCTCTCATGCATTAGTTGCTAACTCATTTCCTAAATGGATTGTTGATCAGGTGCGTTATAGCACATAGTGAATGATCGTACTAGATTTGTCGAGTTTCATCACCGTGGCACTGGAACACGAAGCGTAACCATGGTAGAATTGTAATGAAGAGGATGTCATCGGTATTGGTACCTACAAACTCCAGCTTTGTAGCGGGAATACATTGCTATTACATGGCACAATCTATGTGCTAGGAGTCCACTGTTGTTTAGTTTAAATTGTTCTTTGCTATAATTAGGTTTTTCATTTAATTTTTGTCCTAGTGGATTGAAAATTTAGTACGGTGACAATGTGTTTTGTCACGGCTCATACAAACATAGTTTTTGCATGCTTGATTTGGATGATATTTATAACGATTCTATTAATTATCCCTTACTTTAGTTTCCAACAATGACACAACTTCTAAATTTGTTAAATAGCATGCTAGACTTGGTCACATTGTCTAAGATAGGTTAAACAGACTTGATATATGCGGTCTATTAAACCAACTCACTAAAGCTAAGTTGTCTGTGTGTGAACCTTACCTAGATGGCAAGGATGGAAAAAAAAGCCTTTCAGTAAGGCTTCTTGAGCCTCAAGTCCATTGGATTTAATACATTCAGACATTTGTTGACCCATGAGCATGAAAGCATGCCATGAGGCTTCTTATTTCATCACATTCATAGACGATTACTCACGTTTCGGACACGTGTATCTGTTGTCTCATCACTACAAAGCACTTGATATATTCAAACGCTACGTAGCAGAAGTAGAAAAGCAGTTGGATCGAAAAGTTAATATTTTTTGAACTGATCGCGGTCGTATATACCTTTCAGATCTATTCAAAAGATATTGTGATGAAAGGGTATAGTAAGGCAACTTACCATTCTTTATACCCAGCAAGAAAACGGTGTTACAAAACGTAGAATGGCATTGGAGAAATATCAGGAGATGTACTGGTTTAGGTTAGAAAATCCTCTTCTTTGACCCGCATTGAATGCCTGGCCACTCGTTGAAGAGAAAAGTACATCGAACCCATTTTACCATGAGCCGATTGGATCCATTGAGCAAATATGGGTTCGATCAATTTTCCGGAGTACCAAAAGCAAATTGCACCATCCTTGATATGATTAAGTCTATGATGATGTGAACCAACCCATCCATTAACTTTTGGGGAGATATGCTGCTCACTCCAACATACATCCTCAATAGAGTACCAAGCAGGAGTGTGTCCACTACTCCATATGAGTTTATGGAATAAATGAAACCAATCTTGAACCATATGCGACCATGGGGTTCGGCGGGCTATGTGTACAACCCAACCCATCAACATGGAAAACTTGGTCCAAGAGGATGTTTATTCGATACCTGAAATATTCAAAAGGATATGTAATGTTCGGTGAACACCCGAATGTAGGCATGACTGAAATCGACAGTTGCAATGTCGAATTCATATAGTATCAGTTTCTAACTATCTGAGAAATAAAACAGGATGATCAACTGTATGAGTTGCAACATGACTCATCACTATATTTTGGTGTGGGAGAGAATCTGTTTCACCAAACCACTCATAATAGTGTAATCCGATCTTTTCGAGGTTATTTCTTGCCACATGAGGGCCAACATGAAAGAGAGGTAAATCTTCCATAATTCATTCTGAAAAAATGAGGGTCAACATGAAAGAGAGGTAAGTCCTCAAAATTTCCTATCTAGAAAATAAATCAGTTCTCAAAATCTAGGCAATGATGATGTGATAACTGTAGGACACGAGGGCTTGAATTCAAAATATGAAAACTTTCAAATCTGGACAAAGGTGAAATCAAGCCTCTAAACGTTTTAATTCATGTTCTAAGTCAAGAGATTAGCCGGACTCGCCTCAAATCGCCGGAAATTGAAGAACCCATGTGGAAAAAATGAAACTTGAAGGTCACGAGAGTTCCCAAAGTAGAGAACCTCAACCAAGGACACTCCTTGGCTAACTGAAGGGACTGCTACACCCTCGATTTGCCGGCGACAAAAATGACGAAAGACGGCAATTGTTTGGTCGAGAAATTTGGTTTGGCCGTAGTTCTTCGGAAAGAGATGGAAGTACCTTGATTTCCTTACTTCACGTGTATCTAATGATATTGGGCCATTGGGCCCAATTTCATTATTTAAGGTTGGGCTCGATTAGTTTGAGCCCATTAGTTCCTTTCCTCACGCTGGGATCGATTTAGCCATAAATTGAGTCGGTCCAACCAAAACTCTATTTTTCTCGTATCCGGGTAATTGAATTAACTAATCCTAATTAATTTATCTCGACCCGTTTGCAAAATTAATTATGTCTTACATAAATAATTATTCACACTTCAGTTCGTCAAATGGAGTGACCCAATAGAATCCATATCTAAATCGGTATTAAATTAATCTCATTAATTTATAAATCATAATTGGCCTCTAGCAATGAATTATGATCCGATCTAATATAGATAAATCGTGATCATAATCAAATTTAGTATTAATTCTTTCGTCACTTAATATCCAATAATTATTGTAAAGCATAAGAATGTATCATCCTTGACCATTAATTACTTTATTGATCTTTAGTACATAATTGTTAATATGTGAATATCCCATAATTACAAATGCATGTGTAATAATTATTACTACATCAAGCGCACCGATTGGTGCTCTATGTCACTAACTAACAATCTCTCATTTGAACAAGTTCCAATCAGGTACCACGTACCAAGTCCTATACGTTCATATACAGAGACAAATCAACCTGAAAGCAAATTCCTCACGTATCATATACCCATAACACCAACCTGTTTCTCGTGCTATGCCAGAGGGAGTGATTTTAGCAGTGGATCAGATATGTTGCTTTCGTACCTACTTTGCACATTCTAATGTCTTTGTTTTCAACAAACTTTCGAATAACGTGATGCTTCTGTTTGATGTGCATAGTGCGCTTGTGGATCTATAATCCTTCGTATTGCAATTGCTCCAGTGTTGTCACAATAAAGCTCCATCGCATGAACAATGCTAGGAATAACACCAAGCTCAATGAATTCTCATATCCATATCCCCATTGTGCCTGCCTCGCAGGCAGATATATATTCTGCTTCAACAATTGAATCAACCGTACAATCTTGTTTGGAACTCTCCAACAAAAGACACCATCATTAAGGATATATATGTAACCTGTCTGAGATTTTGAATCATCACAGTCAGCTTGAAAGATGGCATCATAGTACCCTATACATGTGAGATACTCCTCACCACCATAGACCAAAATCAAATCCTTAGTCCTTCTCAAATACTTGAGGATGTTTTTAACCGCTGTCCAATGATCCTTCTCAGGATCCTGTGGATTTCTGCTTGTTATGCTCACAGCATAAGACGCATAATATGGCATACATAATCTATCCAATCGCCGATGCGTAGAGAATTATGCACATCTTCTCTCTCTGCTCACGTGTCCTATGACACTAAGACGTATTGAGATAGATATCATGTGACATAGGTAGAAAACCTCTCTTTTGTATCCTGCATGTTGAATCTCTCCAACACCTTTCCTATGTATGTACTTTGACTCAAACCTATGAGTCTCTTTGATCTATCTCGATAGATCCGGATACCCAAGATATAGGTATCCTCGCCCAAGTCTTTCATTGAGAACACATTACTCGGAGACCTTGACATGTTCAATCTTAGGAATATCATTCCTAATCAAAAGGATATTATCGACGTATAACACCAAAAATACTATTGAGCCCCCACTCAATTTCTTGTATACACAAGGTTCTTTTGGGTTTCTAATGAATCTCATATTCTTGACCTCGTCATCGAACCTCATGTTTCAAGTCTGAGATGCTTGCTTTAGTCCATAAATGGACCTATTAAACTTACATACTTTTTCAGCTCTTTTAGGATTAACTAAACCATCAGGCTGTACCATGTATACATTCTCTTTGAGAGCCCTGTTCAAGAATGCGGTTTTAACATCCATCTGCCATATTTTATAATCATGAAATGTAACAATACCTAAAAGGATCCGAATATATTGAAACTTAGCCACTGGTGCAAATGTCTCCTCATAATTGATGCCTTTGATTTGAGTAAACCCTTTTGCCACGAGATGGGCTTTGTACACGGTCAGGTTGCCATCCATATTGGTCTTCCTCTTGAAAACCCATTTGTTTTTTTACAGGTTTTATCCCGTCAGGCAAGTCAACCAGGTCCCACACATGGTTGTCTTCCATGGATTGCAATTCGGATTTCATGGCCTTAAGCCATTCTTCAGAATCTTCTCGTGATAATGCTTCATTATACGTTATGGGATTGACATCATAAACAAGTAATATATCATGTAGTCCTAGATACCTCTCAGGTTCTTGGGCTACTTTCCCTGACCTTCTAACAGGTGGTGCAACTTGTTCCATAGCCTCACTTCAAACTCGCTCGACTTCAGTATGACCCAAAGTTTCTGGGAGTGGATCATCTCGAATTTTTTCAAGGATGATCTTGCTCCCACTACTTTCCTTGGAGAGGAATTCCGCCTCCAAAAATACACCATGTCGGGCAACAAACACTTTGTTATCCAACCTCCAAAAGAAGTAGTAATCCTTGGTTCCCCCGAGTATCCTACAAAGAAGCATTTATCTGACTTAAGACCAAGCTTGTCAGGCATCAGTCGCCTAACATACGCTTCGCAACCCCAAATCTTTAGAAAAGACAAGTTAGGGACCCATCCCTTCAATATCTCGTACGGAGTCTTTTCTAGTGATTTGGTAGGAACTCCGTTTAAGGTGAACATAGCTGTTTCAAGGGCGTATCCCCAGAAGGATAAAGGTAATTCCACTCGACTCATTATCAATCATACCATATCCATCAAAGTACGGTTTCTGCATTCAGATATACCCTTTTGTTGTGGTGTTATAGGTCCAGTTAATTGGGGAACTATTCCGCAGTTTTTAAGATGATCTTTGAACTCAAAACTTAGGTACTCACCACCGCGATCCAATCGCAATGCCTAAATCTTCTTCCCAAGTTGATCTTCGATTTTATTTTGAAACTCCCTCAATTTTTCCAAAGATTCAGCCTTGTGAATCATCAGATATACATAGCCATATTTACTGAAATCATCAGTAAATGTAATGAAGTACGAATACCCACTTTTTGCACTTGTGCTCAAAGGACCACACACGTCTGTATGCACTAATGCTAACAGCTCATTGGCTCTCTCGCCGACCTTGTTAAAAGTGCCTTGGTCATCTTCCCAAGTAAGCAGGATTCACCACCTATCAATTGACTCCCAGCCAAAAGATTTAGAAGTCCACTCATTTGGAGCTTCTTTATGCGGTTCTCGTTAATATGACCTAAGCGAGGATGCCATAAGAGGTTTGAGTTATCATCGTTTGATTTGAGTCGTTTAGTATTCACATTATATGTGGGTATTCCTTGTTCAGTCATGTAAAGACTATTAAATAATGAAACACTAGCATAACATAAACCTTTCTAAAAAATGGTACAAAATTTGTCCTCCATGACAAACTTATATCCCATAAAAGTAATTCGAGATATAGACATAAATAATTTGGCTAGCACACGGAACGTAATATATATTAAAAAGTTTCATTTTATGCCCACTAGGAAATAGCAATTCTTAGTCCCCAACTGCAATGGCTGAAACATACACGCCATCAACAAACTTAAATTGCATTTGGCCTTTTGCTAACTTCTTATGTCTTCTCAGTGCCTGCACATTTGAACAAATATGAGCACCGGCTCCTGAGTCCACGAACCAAGAGGTAGAAAATGAAGCAGCAAAATTAATTTCAACAATGTGAATACCTGAAAAAGATTTAGTTTAGTTTCATGTTGTGTGTTCAGTTCAAAAATAGTACTAAACCCTACAACTTATATGGTTGTGTCTTTCTATGCAATAGGCCCGAGATCCACATTTTACCTGGCCAAGCAAGCGTCAACGTGAAACTTAGAATGAATTTATTTAGATAAACCATCCCGGTTAATCACATGCCCCGCATATAACTCTCGGTTTGTTAACTACACCCCGTGTATGTTAACACCTTAGGGCTCGAACACGGTCTGATAGACCTATTAGACAAACCTTTTCAATGTGCCTTGCATGACCTCAACTCCTACAAGATACAGGTAGACGCCTACTGAGTAGGATCACGTCAACCCTATTCAACTAGTTTGAAGAAGATAAAATAGGAAGTGCATTACGTCCTAATTTTTTTTTCCTTAGGGACAATATCACGCTTTAAAATCAAGTTAATTCACATTAATATTCAAAGGCACGAAGAAACATTTAAATAAATAAATGCATAAAGAAATAATCACATCTCATGCAATTATTTTTGTTGAGTAGTATGACGCCTTCAATCTTGTTTCATCTACGTGGCCAGATCTACTCCACGAGCAGTTGGATGCCGCTTTGAGACTTCATCTCATGACCTCAAACTAACATACTAACTACCCGGCACAAGAGCCTCTAATTTTGGCATAAACATGTTGCCAATTGAAAGTGATGGCATAACACGTTGCCACGAATCGATAAATAGCATAACATATTGTTACAAGTTAATAAAGGCTCAACAGGACATATTACAAACATATGTCTTAATTCAAATAATATTTCACACTACCCAACAACCTACAAAATCGAGAGTTAGCACAATCTAACACGATATGCATCTTATCAGATATCAATTTCTCAAACTGGCCCTAATTAACAAGCTAACGATCGGAATTCATGTATTTCCAATATAATTGAATATCTAAAGAAGAAATTCAATTATCAATTGAAACACATAACCCCTAAATGCATCATATATAAACCCTACTTTCAAATTATATCACCCAAAATTTCAAATTGGGCATTTTCATATAATCATGTAATTGACATCTAATTAAATCAATAAATATCATCAATTGATCAATTGAATCATTAATCAATTCCCAATTGACTATTTAACATGTAAAAGCCAAATTTCTAATTGGGATTCCCAAATTAATTAAAAATTGGGCATTTCCGTAAATTGGGTATTCAAACTCTCTTGTCAAAATCTAGAAGCATAAACTATTTTGTTCCTGCTGGTGAAGGACCTCAAACAAATTAACTGCACGATGATGTTTTGATCACACTGATAAGTTGGTCAGCTGCTGGAAGTGAAAAACTTACTCACAAGCTTGCGTTTAAGAGGTTTTCGCTCCTATCCTGCCATGGACACAGTAACTAAATTATGGTAGCAAAGGCAATTTAAGTTCCTGCAAAGAAGGACTTTTCCACTCTTACCCAGTGATTAAACATGGATCTCCAGCCTGCGGATCCTGTATAGTGGACCATGTCACATGAAGCCTTTCAAAGAGTTTGAATCATGGCACACAATCAACCCAGTCTACCTTCAAGGATCGAGAGAATTGGTCTAATAGGTTAAGGTAGCGGGTTGGTTCCCTTGGAAATGAACTGTAATACCACTGCACAACCGATTATACTCTCTGTACATTACAGAGATAGCTCATCAAATAGGAAGAAGTTATGTACCGATATTCCTATAAAAAGGGTATCGATAAGTTGATAGTCATGATAATCTATTTGGTGAAGAGCGGGTGATGGCGATAAACTGAATGCGGAGATGCTTGTGCATTCATGATGTTATGGGAGCTATGTTCCCGATCACCCTTAGCTATACCGGAGGGTATTGTCATAAAGGCAGGTCTTACAGCTCATGATCAAGGATCCAACCGCCGTCTTCAATTCTATGCGTCCATGTTCTCGTGAGACATCTAGTCTGGGCCAGATTTTTTTGTGCTATGTTATGTCTTTTTTTTTTCCTTTCTCTATCTGTAAATAGCTTTTACCGAATAAATGAAATTTGGCTTTTCAAAAAAAAAAAATTAAATTAACTATCAGTTAAGCTATCCCACAACTTCAATTGAAACAATTAATCACTAATTAGTCCCAATTAGATAAAAAAAAATAAAAAGGCAAAATTTGAATCACCCAATTACATAATTCAAGACTTCATTGAATCAAATCTAACAAATCACAAAAATCCATAAATCAAAGATTGTTGAATTTTTTTATTGTCAATCCCACGATCAATTAAACACATAATCATGTAATTCAAACTTCTAATTAAATAATGAAACTCAAATTGAATCAAATTGACCTCAATTCGAAGAATCCGAATTAGGGTTCTTGGAGCACTTCACGAAATTAGGTCTGAAATTTGTTCCAGCTAGTGGCCACACTACAGCTACATTCTTTGTTACAAATTTCCCCCATGACTGCTCCTACATCAGACTTGAACGAATACTGGCAATATAGGGTAGCAAGGGTACTCTAAAGGGTGCGTATAGTATGAAAATTGGGAAGAAATGGCCTGCCTTTTGCATTCGCAGAATTCAAAAATGTTCGAGACATAGAAGCTCTTAAGGGGAAGCTTAAGCAACTATGACTTGGCTCCTTTAAACTCAGCGCTAATTTGGCACGATTCCCTCTCAGGAGGTCCATCAATGTTGAGAAAGCCATTCGGGAACCTGTCTCCTCTTGTCCACTACAGAAGCTTCCTGGTCGGTAGATTATGCCTAACAGGCTGGATGTAGGAGCATCAACGAGTCTGCCCAAGACTATCCCTCAATCGGATTAGCCTTATCTGACCATCAAACTGAAACTTAAAAATAGACAACTGGACAGGTCCATTATATGTTGGCTCCTAGAGAATTCCAGATGGTTTCAGGGAATTTCAGATTGCTTTAAGAAGAGTGGTATATTTGAATATAATTGTCAGTCCACTAGACCCTTCAAGAGTTATCCTATGGGAGGAGGACATTAGTGATCTCAAGACACTTCTATTAAATGATGCAGACTCGCTCATGAACTGGATTAGTGGACACTTGAAACCGTTGAATAGTGCTTAGATTCCCCTGAATTCAAAGCGCTAGACGTGGATTAAGGTATATGGTATCCCATTGAATGTCTGGGACAGTGACTCCTTTGGAAAGATGGATAATGTAGTGGGTAGATTGATACGCATAATGACACTTCCACAAAAAGGAGATATTTGGAGGTTGCACGATTGCTCCCCCTCGCGGAAGTCGGTTCCCCCTTGCATTAATCTCTCTCTAAATGGTCAAAAATATCTTCTGCATGTCCAGGAAATTCCTACAAAATTCAACTGTGTTATATGGGATGATCAAGATGGGAATATATCAGACAACTCAAATACATAATGGACTAACCGAAAATCAGGGAAGGATATTTCAATAGATGATTCTGAGTACTCTGAAAGGAACCCTACAAATTATCGATTGACTAGCCATCCTGAAAAGGAGCTCACAGTAAGCTGTCAAGATGACTTAATTGACAAGAAGAATGAGCGGTGGATGCCAAGTATACTTAATTGGTGGCCTAAGTCAATATCTCAGTTATCTCTAGACATAAAGGTTGCTCCTCCTGCGGGATTAAATGATCTTATAGTGGTTCAATCTACTAGTCCAACTCAGACACCCCAGTCTAATAGTGCAATTCTGGTGGAGAGTGAAGGTCCATATTCCATGGTAACACCGGATGAGAATGATACTCTAGTACCGGATTCACAAGAGATTGAACCAGGAGTAAGTGAGTTGATTGCCTCTCCCATGCTACTGGCATATGATCCAATTGCTCTTATGGTTGCCAATGATCAGGCTATCTCTACGAGGGTTGTATTGGACATCCCAACTGACATTAATGATATTCCTAAGCAATAGGAGACTGATCCAAATCTGAGTCAGCTTGATGATTTCCCCCCAGGAACACAGGTACATGTAACCCCCTACCTAAAGTGCCTAAATTTAGAGGAAAATGTCCTAAAACTAGGAGTCAGACTTGGTAGGAAGTGGATTTGGTGAGGGATAATGACATTGCTAACCTTGAGGATTGGATTGGTAAGATGATTAATCAAAATCCTCTAAGCTCTGAAAGTGATCATTCTCATAAGGAAATTGTCTTATTCGATGACCAAATCAGAGCAGAGGCTGAGCTGGCTATGAACATATGGAAAGACCTCAGTATATACTATGATTCTAATCCAGAGTTATGTCGTCAATTGCTGATGAAACTCAATTCAAAGCAACCAATTTCTAAGGGGAATGTAATTTCTGGTACCCAATTGCCAGAGCAGACAAAACCTCTGCCATGAATGATCACATACAATGTGAGGGGTCTAGGAACCCTGGGAAGGAGGAGGCGTGTCAAGGAGTTAATAAATAAACAAGTGGTAAACTTCATCAGTATACAAGAAACAAAGTTGACAATTGTGGATATCAAACTTTGTGAATATCTATGGTATAATTCATAATTCGATTGGATATATAGTGGCTCCTTAGGCCAATCTGAGGGACTCCTTTGTATTTGGAACCAAACCAAGTTCTGCAAACAGTATATTATGTCTGGTGGTGGTTTTTTGGGTGTGATGGGTCACTAGAATTATGAGGTACAAAGTAGTGTGATGCTAAATGTTTATGTCCCCTCTGAGCTTGAAGACAATCTCTCAATGGGATAAAATGTATGAGCTCTATCAGGAAAGAAGAGACAATAAGTTGTGTGTCATGGGAGATTTCAACCCTGTCTTACAAGAGTGGGAAAGAAAGGAACCCTCTCACCAACTTCACACAACAGAAATTAATGCCTCTAAGCAGTTTGTTAGAAGAATGGAACTAAAAGATCTGCAGATGGTAAGAAGAAAATTTACATGGTGTCTTAAATCTCTTAGATCAATGAGTAGGCTGGATAGATTTCTGATCAACAATCTATGGCTGGAAAATTAGATGGATTGGATCCAAACTGGACTTGACAGAGATGACTTTGATTACTGTCCATTCCAGCTATGTTCAAAGTAGGTAAACTTGGGACCGAAGCCCCTCAGGGTGCTAGATAGTTGGCTGGAACTTGCTGATCATAATCTACTTGTTTGCAATATCTGGAATGCACCAAGTATGCATAGTTATGCTAGCCAGCGCATAAAGGAAAGCATTAGGTTAGTCCGTTTTGGGATCAAATACTGGAATCTATCTAGGCCAAGAGACTTACTCATGGAAAGGATAAAGCTGCTGCTAGAGCTAGACCAATTAGAGCTCCAGGCTGAAGCTTCATCTTCTGTCAGAAGGGAAACTTCGGCTGCTGCAATTAAACTAAGGGGGGAGATTGATCAGTTAGCTATACAGCTGGAGAGCCAAACCTTCCAGAAAGCTCACATAAGATGGATAACACAAGGGGATGCTAACTTTGCATATTTTCATAAATGCATCAATAATAGTAGGAGGAAACATGGTATTAATGGAATCCGGTCTGGTGATGTATGGATAGATGATCCTGATGGTGTCAAAAAATATTTTAGGGACCACTTTGCGGCTAGATTCACTGAGCCCCTACCTTCAAGATCCCGTATCAGTAATATGACCTTCAAATCCTTCTCATCAGTTGCTAAACAAAGACTAGTTTTCCCCTCCTCTTACACTGAAATTTTAGAAGCCATTAGAAGTTGTGACAGTAGCAAGAGCCTAGATCAGGATGGTATTAACTTTTAGTTCATAAAGCATTTTCTTCCTCTCATGAAGAATGATATCTTGCTGATGATGGTGGAGTTCTATAGAAATAGCAAACTACCACGTGGGGGTAATCCTGCTCATATCACTCTAATTGCCAAATCTGAATCCTCCTTGATGGTTGATGATTATAGGCCAATTAATCTATTTGGCTCCATGCCGATCTCTAAGGTCTTGGAAAATAGGTTAGCTGCTGAAATAGAAGTTATCTCTGCCACTCAAATGGCATTTATCCGAGGAAAGAGGTTACATGACAGTGTTCTCGTGGCTAGTGAGTCAATTGATGAAATGAAAAAACTGAAAATCCCTTCCATCACCCTACAAGTGGAATTTGAAAAAGCCTTTAATATAGTAAACTGGCAATACCTACATGATGTTATGGCCAAGATGTGCTTTACAAGTTGTTGGTAATGGTGGATAAATGCACTGCTAGAATCATCTTCAACGTCTGTTCTAGTGAATGGTAGTCTTTCCTCTGAATTCTTCCCTAGCCGAGGACTTAGAGGGGACCCTCTATCCCCTCTCTTATTTCTGCTAGCATTTGAAGGGTTATCAGTGTTGATGAATCAGGCAATTAACTTAAGGATGATTCATGCTACATCTATTGGCAAAGGATAGTTTTCATTGTCTCATCGTTAGTTCGCGGATGATACACTGTTATTTGGTCAGGCTTCATGGAGTACTCTAAAGACATATAAATCTATCCTGCAAAATTTTGAGTTTCTTTCTGGCCTAAAGATCAATTACACAAAGGGACATCTTACCGGGTTAAATGTACCAGATGAGATTGAGATAGCAGCCTACTTAGACTGTCAAACAAAGCATCTTCTGCTCAAATATCTAGGATTGTCGGTATGGGGAAATCATCACAGTGTTGCTAGTTGGACTCCAGTTCTGAGCAAAGTGGAGAAGACTCTTGGTTCTTTCAACCACAAGCACCTTTCATCTGGAGGGATACTATTTCTTATTAATTCGATTCTTACTACTATACCTGCTCATTATCTAACTCTCTATAAGCCTCCCCCTCTGTACTGAAAAAAGATAGTTGTAACCTAGAGGAACTTTTTCTGCAATAGCTCTCAGTCAAGCAGGAAAGTGAAGTGGATTGCTTGGAATAAAATAGTGCAGCCTAAAGACAAAGGAGGATAAGGGGTGCGCAACATCTGTTTTTTCAACCGTGCCATGCTAGGGAAATAGGGACATCAAATCTTATCAAAGAACACTTTAGCTAAAGAGATTATATTGGCAAAGTATGGGCAGAATGGTATACTAACAGTGGGAGGGTTCAGACAATTAAAACCTCCACAGCAACCTTTGCATGTCAGGAGAGGAAGAGGAAGAGGGGACAAATATGCCTCCCTTTGGTGAAGGAGCTACAGGAGATACTTCACGAGACATGGTTTCAGAATACTGTCAGGATCAAATCAGGAAGTGGGATCAACACACTCTTATGGAAGGATACATGGATTCAACCATCCATACTTGACATAATGTTTCCTAGACTATTCAGACTGACTGTGAATCATAATTTATGCATTCTTGATGCTGGTAGTTTGGAAGTTGATAGCTGGTCCTTGAAACTCTACTGGAAAAGAAAGCTGAGGGCTCAAGAATTAGATAATTTAGCAGCTCTCTCCCTCCTTTTACAGGCTCATCAACCAGAAAATTCAGGAACAGATCATTATGTAAATGAAGGGAATACTAATGAAAACTATACGACAAAGGAAGCTTATAAGGCTCAGTGTGATTTAAAACAACCACTGTTTTCCACAGAGGCAATTCATGATCATACCAGTCTGTGGAACAAATTCTCTCCAATAAAAGAAATAATATTGGCTTGGAGAATCTGCCAGAATGCAGTTCCTGTAAAGGCCATTCTTCAACAAAGACATGTAATGCCACATACACTGGATATAAGTTGCCCTCTTTGCATATTAGGCCAAGAAGATCTGTCACATCTTTTTAGCTCATGTCCTATTACATCTTGTGTATGGCAGGGCATCAAGAGATGGCTATTCCCACACAATCAGATGCTATTAACCAGTAGCTCTGCCTCCACTGCACTCTGCCTGCCCTCTCTGCAAAATTTTGTGACTATGAAACCATTGTCTGCAAATGCTGACGCGTGGAAATTAAGATGGATTGCTACAATCTAGAAGATTTGGTAGCCACAAAATCATCCCTACTTCCACAATCAGGAGGTAAATGTGCAATCTACAATTCAGCTTTTTTTTTTAAGAAAAATTTCATTAAAATAAATATTTACAGAAAAGCATCCAACCGATAAGAGCACAGATCGCTCTTGATATATTCTATCAATCATCAGACATGATAAAGAAATAAAAGTTACATCAGTGATCTTTGTTCTCCTCTGCTGAGCAGGTCGCCCGCATCTATTATTTTATTGCTTGCCAAGGATCAAAGCTGTCAACTTATCATCCTTTGATGGTACACAGCTCACCAAAGACTTTAGAATACGGGCAACAGATGTCTTTACAGTCAACATATAACATATCAACCCATCGGTCATATCTATTAATCTACAATTCAGCTTATTCAAAGATCCAATCTGGATTAGAATAAGATCCATAAGATCCACACCCCTTTTCCCATTTTCTTTAACCGACTGGTTAATGAATCCATGTATGTGTATTGTGTTCTGAATTCACATTCACTAACACTCCTTTTATGAGTTGGCCTTATTGAAACACATTGCACAGAAAGTTGAATTTGCAAGTGATACCACAGGTGGAGAACACACTAGAACCTACGGCTGCTAGAAATTGTCCAGAGTATTTCCCCTTCCTTCACTCACTCTTGTATGTCTATTTGTTATAACTATCTTTCATCTTCAATGAGGTACAGGTTAGGTGAAACTGAGGGAGATATATGAAACTGTATTTTTTTAGCTCGAACCAGTAGTAAGGCTAACAAATAGAACCTTATGAGTTTGTTCAATGAGCTCGGAGGTCCATCAATTCTAATCATAATATGATACATTTCGAGAAGAGATTACCTGGTGTGAGATCATTTTATCTCACGGAATCCATCCTGGGAAAGGATCATCATGAGCTGATGAAATTGAATGGGGAAAAGAAGGGTAGGTTAAGGGTTGACAACATCATTTAAACCAGATGCTATAAGGTGAATAGACCGAGTTTTGCTAACTACCTCAGTAAAGACTCCCAAAGCCCTTTGGCGGCCTGCATAGTTGAAAGTCAGTAGATCACTGCTCCTTTATCCCTTAGTCATTTCTTAAGGGATTTAGAAGAACTCTCTTGACCTTGATATTATAAGGTATACAGGCTGAGCTGAGTTTTTATAGCAGGATAAAGACACATGTAGTCTTAGTGACGGCTTGCATAGCTGAGGGTTGTGTGATCACTTGCTCATCCCCTGACCCTCCTATTATCCCCTATCCTTGTAGCACCCAGGGCATCATCCTTTTGTATATTATCTTGTATTTGTATTTATACCTCCCTACCTCTGGTAAAAAGGTTTTACATTGTTATTCTTTATCAATGAATTATGGCTTAACAAAAAAACTATCGGACACATAAAACAGGATGGTCAACTGTATAAGTTGCAACGTGACTCATCACTATCTTTTGGTGTGGGGGATAATATGTTTCACCAAACTACACATAATAGTGTAATCTCACTTATTTAAGGTTAGAAATTGCCACATGAGGGCAACATGAAAGTGAGGTAAATCTTTCATACTGTATGCCTAACAAAAAGGAGGGTCAACATGAAAGAGACGTAAGTTGATGCAGGAGCATCCGAGCCATCCGAATCAGTTGATCATGAAAGTGATTATTTTTCTGATACTACTTCGATGGCCTTGAATTATCATGAAAATATGGACAAAAGGAAGCCTAGGAGGTGATTATTTGAAGGATGGGTCGAATTCGGTGAGTTGGCAATAAAGAAGACAAATCTTGTCTCAATCTTGGACAACCTTCCCTATTTTTCAGGTTGCTGTCTTGTTGCTGTTGGGTTTGTTTTTTTATCACGTTTTTTTGTTTTTTTTGTAGTCAAATAAGTTTGAGAACCATCCCTAAACTTCAGGGCACGTTCTCATGGAAGTTGGAGCAAATTCTATCAAAGCAAAGTCATCCAAAATGCACATAGACACCAATTTGGACAAATTTGACTAGAGTTTGTCCATGATGATAAAATGGTAGAATTTTGTGATCCAAATGGTCGGATAAGAAGATACAATCAAGTTCCACATCATGGTGAATGGTTATACCAAGTTTCATCCAAAACTTTGGTCTATAAGGAGTAAAAAACGAAACCTAAAATAGTAGCAAAAATCTTTTTTTTTTGTTCCATTTATTTTTGAACTTAATTTTCAATTTGACTTGGTAATTATTTTTTGTCTACTTAATGCTTGACTTGTGAGTATATTAGACATTGAATTGCATGAAATAAACACCTTTTGAGTGAGAGAAAATTTTCTAAAAGATCAAAGTGTTCTTCATCTCACTTTTGGCCTTGCAATTCTCAAAATCTTGCCCCTAGAACTATCATAAGTCTGGGCCGGCATCAGTTGGTATCAGAGCGTGATTACTCTTCCTGGACATGAGTTTTCCTTCATCAAACTATGGCTGGAGGTCGAGGACGTGTTCACACCGGAGTTGCAGGCCCTGCAAATCAACCAAATGTTCATGATAAAGAGATGAGGTGATCGAGGAATTGCAGAGGCAAGTGGCAAAACTAACTCAACGTTTGGCATCCCAAAGCCACATTGATCCTGAGGAGTCAATTGATGATCCTGATTCTGCATTCCAGAATTCCTACCATGCTGAAGAATAGAGACGTGGAGATCGGCCTAGATCATTCGGATTCAAGGTGGAGTTGCCTGAATTCTCTGCTTCCTTGAAAGCTGAAGGGTTCGTGGATTGGTTGCATGAAGTGGAATGAATCTTTGAATATAAATATGTTCCAGAAGACAAGAAGGTGAAGCTTGTTGCTATCAAGCTCAAAGGGAGAGCTTCTGCTAGGTGGGAACAAGAGAAATGTGCTCGTGAGCAGAGAGGTTGTCCCAAAATCGTGAGTTGGGACAAGATGAAGAAGAAGTTGAAGAGTCATTTTCTTCCATTTGGCTACACTCAAGCCTTGTATCAACGCTTGCATATGTTGAGATAGGTCCTGAGGAATGTTGATGAGTACACGGAGGAGTTTTATCAACTAATTTCGCGAAATGATCTTGGTGAGTTTGAAGAGCAATTGGTGGCTCAATCCATTGGTGGCCTTCGAGTTTCCATCCAATATGTGCTGAACCTTCAATCAATTTTGAGTGTTTCAGAGGCTTATCAACAAGCCTTGACCATGTAAAAGCAACAAATGCGACGTCCAGTCACCCAAAGTCAAACCGGTCGAGCTGCACAACACCAAGGAGGAACTCGAGCCACTCAACCTATTCAAGGATAGCAACGACCCCTCGAAACAATGCTAACTCTTCCTCTATTAAGTGTTATAGTTGTGGAGAGCTTGGTCACAAATCCCTTGAATGCAGAAAGCCAGCAAGTGCGAAAGGAAAGAACTTGAGGATCGATGAAAGTCATGAGGAGGCGAATTGGACTCCAAACCCCATGCATGAAGAAACTGAAATGTATGATGAATTGCCAGGTTATGGACACAAAAACTTGGTTATCATAAAGTCCCTTTTGACTCCCAAAGACGAGATCGTAGATGATTGGTTGCGTACCAACATCTTCCACACTACTTGCACCATCAAAGGCAAAGTGTGTAGGATGATAATTGATAATGGTAGTTGCGAAAATGTTGTTGCTGAAGAGGTTGCGCGAAAGTTGAATTTGAAGACAGAGGATCATCCCACACCATATAAACTCTCTTGGCTTAGAAAGGGTACTGAGGTAACAGTTTCAAAACGTTGCCTCGTTTCCTTCTCTATTGGCAAGAGGTACTTTGATAATGTTTGGTGTGATGTAGTGAATATGGATGCATGTCATTTGTTGCTGGGAAGACCATGGCAGTATGATCGGCATGTGATTCATGATGGGAGGAAGAACACCTATTCCCTTAGCCTTAAAGGAAAGAAAGTGATTCTTACCCCGCGTCGAGATGGAGTTCCACCATCTCCACCCCCGAAGATTACTAATCTTCTTTCGATGTCTAGGTTTCTTGATGAAGTAAAGAAGGAGTGAGTGGTATTTTCCTTAATGCCTCGAGAATCTAAGAAGGATAAGGATGAAGTGCACCTTTCCACCGAAGTAAAGGAGTTTGATGAC
This sequence comes from Pinguicula moranensis, assembly GCA_028565015.1. Lineage (NCBI taxonomy): Eukaryota > Viridiplantae > Streptophyta > Magnoliopsida > Lamiales > Lentibulariaceae > Pinguicula > Pinguicula moranensis. The sequence goes on from JAOWBN010078435.1 coordinate 18,627, forward strand.
TTGATGCCTGATGAGTTACCACACGGGTTGCCACCTATGCGAGACATCCAACATAATATTGATCTTGTGCTCGGATCCATGTTGCCTAATCGACCAGCATACCGTATGAGTCCCAAAGAGGCTGAAGAGCTTCGAAAACAAGTTGAAGTGTTGCTAGACCGAGGTCATATACATGAAAGCATGAGCCCTTATGCCGTTCCAGCCTTGCTCGTACCAAAAAAAAGATGGAACTTGACGTATGTGCGTGGATAGTTAAGCCATAAACTGTACCACAATAAAATATAGATATCCCATTCCTTGCCTTGATGATATGTTGGATCAACTTTCAGGTGCTAAGGTGTTATCCAAGATTGATCTAAAGAGTGGCTATCACCAAATCTGAATAAGGATTGGAGACGAGTGGAAAATAGCCTTCAAGACATCAAGTGGACTTTATGAGTGGATGATCATGCCTTTTGGCCAATCCAATGCCCCAGCATCTTCATGAGGTTCATGCATAAGGTTTTGAGACCATTTATGGGCAAGTTTGTAGTTGTCTACTTTGACGATATTCTAATTTACAACCCTGATCATGAGTCTCACTTGTTGCACCTTCGTATGATTTTTGATGTATTGAGTAGAGAGTCATTGTATGTAAACCAGAAGAGATGTTCCTTTGTAACTTCTTCTGTGTGTTTTCTTGGTTTTGTCGTGTCTACTGGTTGGCTGTCTTATTCTTTGGTGTGATAATATCGGTGCCTTGGCTCTTGCATCTAATTTTGTGTTTAATGCATATTGGGGTTGACTATCACTTTATCAGAGAATAAGTGATCAACAAGGATATTCTTATTCGTCACCTCAGTACTCATGATCAGGTTTTGATATCTTCACTAAGGGTCTTGGTACCTCAAGATTTCAGTTCTTTTGTGCCAAGCTCATATTGGGTTGCCTCCTATTCACTTGAAGGAGGTTGTTAGTGACAATAAAGATAACCATGATTTTAGAGATTTGTCACCCTTAAATCATGGGAAAAAATATGGAGAAGTTATGATTTTGGATTTAGTCAAACTTACCTTGTACTTATCTCTTTCCCAAATGTAAACATGTATCTATAAATGAATGATACACCATACGGTGAAATTATTGAAGATTTCACCAATTCTTCGCATCTTCCTTTAACTCTTCACGACAACATTTCTCACTTCTCACTTCTCTTTCTCGTCTTCCCGAGACCCGATCGGGCAACACCGACACATCATAGAAACGTCCCTTGTCCTTTTTAGATTCCCCAAACCCGACTCTGGCGCCTACTTTTGGCCTTCCCCAAGCTAGGTAACAATGTTCAAAATCATATGTTTGATTTTTGCCCAAATTTGGTAAGTACATGTTTTGCACTTATGTGATCAATATTGGGAATCCAATATTCCCTTTTAAATGTTTTGAAGAATCCAAATATTGATGGCCTGTAAATGCTTCTATCTTTTAGTGGGAGGGTTGTAGGATCTACGGGCTTGATTTCAAACGTTCCAAAAAATTTCAATTTCGGATCAACAACAAAATCGAAGCCAAAACATGCTTTAATCCGTGTTATAAGAGTTAATGGATAGCCATACTAACCTTGGTTTGCCGAAATCCGTCGAGACTTGCTAGAAAATCCGAACACACCGAAACCGTCGAGCAAAATCCGTGAACCACGAAGTCCCCAAATAGAAGACCTCTACCTGGAGCACTCCCTGATGAAGAGAAGG
>JAOWBN010078545.1:0-20351 GCA_028565015.1 Pinguicula moranensis
AAGTTTGAAGAAATTATACCTCAGAAAGAGGAAGAACAGAAAATACCAGTTCCATTCCCACAGAGATTAAAACAAGGCAAATTGGACAAACAGTTCCAGAAGTTTCTTGATGTTTTTAAAAAATTGCATATTAATATTCCATTTGCAAAAGCTTTGGAGCAAATGTCATACTACGTGAATTTCATGAAGGATATTCTATCCAACAAGATGAAATTTGGAGATTATGAGATTGTGACACTCACAGAGGAAATTCAGCACCTTCCTCCAAAAAAAAGTTACCACTTAAGCTAAAAGATCCAGGGAGTTATACTATCCCCTGTTCCATTGGAAACTTCACATTTACCTCTTGCTTTGTGTGATCTAGGTGCAAGCATTAATCTTATGCCATTCTCTATTTTTCAGAAGTTGGGATTAGGTGAAGCCAAACCCACTACAATCTCCGCATATCTGGCGATTAGATCCATCAAGCACCCCAAAGGAATCATTGAAAATGTGCTTATCAAAGTGGATAAATTTATTTTCCCGACTAATTTCGTTATTCTGGATATGGATGAAGATAAAGACATCCTTATTATTCTGGAAGGCCATTTCTAGCAACATGAGGTACCTTCATTGATATCCAAATAGGAGAGCTGATTCTCAGAGTCCATGGGGAAAATATTAAATTTAATGTGTTTCGGGCAATGAAACGGCATCACCACAGAGAGAATTGTTTAATTGTTGAGGCTAATGAACAATTCAGCCAGCCTGATTGTGCATATCAACAAGTGATCTGGAAAATTATTTAGTCAGTTATGATCCCCTTATCATAGAAAGGCCTGGAGTCAAAGAATATACCAATTGGTTGGATGCTAATCAAAGTCAGGGAAATGTCTATTTTGATAATTTGGGAGAACGACTAGCATCCCAAAGCACATCAACCCAGCAACCACCTATTTTGGAGCTCAAACCATTGCATACAAATTTGAAGTATGCATTCATGGGCGTGGATGAAACTTTGCCAATGATCATTTCAAGTTCTCTTTCACATCAAGCAGTTTGCTGGGTGTTCAGGTATCACAAATGTGCCATAGGGTGGACCTTGGCAGATATAAAAGGAATAAGTCCATTTGTGTACATGCATCGAATATTGAGTGTTGAGATCACTGAACAATCCAGTCAGGCTGACTATGCATATCACCGGTCTGGTCCCATCACTCTGGAGAAGCCTTGAGTAAAAGAATTTACTAACTGGTTGGACGCTAATGGAAGCCATGAAAATGCTTATTTTGAAAATTTGGGTAAACTACCAACATCCCATAGCACCTCAATTTAGCAACCACAAATTTTGAAACTCAAACCATTATCCATACATTTGAAGTATGCATTCTTGGGCAATGATGAAACATTGCCAGTTATTATCTCAAGTTCTCTTTCACATCAACAAGAAGACAATCTGTTGTATGCGCTCAGGGAGCACAAGTGTGCCATAGGATGGACCTTGGCAGATATAAAAGGAATTAGTCCATCTGTATGCATGCACCAAATATTGTTAGAAGAAAGAAGCAAACCAGTGGTAGCTTCCCAAAGAAGATTGAATCCTATCATGAAAAAGGTAGTTAAGAAGGAAATTTTGAAATGGTTGGATGTTGCAGTGGTATATCCTATCTTGAACAGCAGCTAGATCAGTCCAGTCCTGTGTGCCCCAAAGAAAGGAGGAATGATAGTGAACGTCAATGAACAAAATGAACTTGTTCCCAAACAGACAGTCACTGAATAGAGAATCTGAATGGATTACAAAGCACTGAACAATGCCACAAGAAAGGATAATTATCCATTACCTTTTATTGATCAGATGTTAGATAGATTAGCAGGACACAAGTTTTGCTGCTATATGGATGGATATTCTGGATACAACCATATTTGTATAGCACCTGAAGACCAGGAGAAGCCTACATTTACTTGCTCCTATGGAACATTTGCGTTCCGCCGAATGCCATTTGGACTCTACAACACTCCAGCTACCTTTCAGAGGTCCAGGGCCTCTATTTTCTCTGGCATGGTGGAGCGCATCATTGAAGTCTTCATGGACGACTTCTCTGTGGTGGGATCATCATTCGTAGAATGTCTGAAAAATTTACAATTGGTGCTGACAATGTGTGAAATCTCAAATTTAGTACTCAACTCGGAAAAATATCACTTCATGGTAGAGGAAAGAATTGTGCCAGGACACCAGGTGTCAAGTTTGAGGATAGAAATTGACAGGGCAAAAATAAAAGTCATTGCTAAATTGCCACCACTAACTTCTGTCACGGAAATTAGAAGCTTCTTGGGCCATACAGGTTTTTACAGAAAATTCATTTAAGATTTTTCACACATCACCAGGCCACTATTCAAGCTGTTGGAAAAATATGCAAATTTTGAGTTTGAGGATAATTGTTTGAAGGCATTCAATTTCTTGAAAGATAAGTTAACCACTACACCCATCATTGTTACACCTCACTGGAGTGAAACATTTGAAATCATTTGTGATGCAAATGACTACGCAGTAGGAGCAGTTCTTGGCCAAAGGAAAAATAGAGTATTTCGTACAATTTACTATGCAAGCATAACATTGATTGCATATGAAATCAACTATAAAACCACGAAAAATGAGTTGTTAGTAGTGGGTGTTTGTATTTAACAAATTCTGACCCGACATTTTGGGAAGCAAAGTAGTAGTGTATACTGATCACTCTGCTATCAAATATCTCATGCTGAAACAGGATGTTAAGCCAAGGCTGATCAGATGGATTTTGCTTCGACAAAAGTTTGATGTTGAAATCAAAGACAATAAGGGATCTGAAAATGTAGTCGTTGACCATCTCTTAGGCCTGGAAAATCTTATTGGAGGTGACATGGAGAAAGTACCAATTAATGATTCCTTTCCAATGAAAGACTATTGATTGTCCAGAGAAGTACAGAGCCCTAGTTTTCAGATATTGCAAATTATCTTGTATGCAAGATTATTCCCTATGGATCATCATGGCAACAAAAGAAATGATTCTTCTCCCAAGTAAAGTTATATTTGTGGGATAAGCCTATATTGTACAAATACTCCTCAGATTAGGTGCTTTACAGATGTGTTCCAGAGGAAGAAATGCATTCCATTTTAACTCACTGACATGCACTGGAATGTGGGGGACATGTGGAACCAAAAGAACTGCAACTAAGGTACTGCAAAGTGGATTCTATTGGCCTACACTATTCAGAGATGCAATAGTGATTGTGACCAAGTGTGACAAATGCCAAAGAATGGGACAAATCTCAAAGAGGAATGAAATGCCTTAGCAAAGTGTGCTAGAAGTCGAAGTCTTTGATGTATGGGGACTTGATTTCATGGGGTCATTTCCTCTTCTATGGGGCAAAAGTATATATTAGTAGCAGTGGATTATGTCTCCAAATGGGTTGAGGCAATAACTATACCCTCAAGTGATGCAGCGGTAGTGCTGGGATTTCTACTCAAAAATATTTTTTTCAAGATTTGAAAAACCTAGATGCATTGTCAGCGATGAAGGATCACACTTCTGCAACAAAGTATTTGAAGCATTGCTGAGGAAATATGGAGTTCGGCATCGTACTTCATTGGCATATCATCCCAGTCTCATGGTCAAGTTGAAATATAAAACAGACAAATTAAGAAAATCTTAGAAAAAACACTGAGCACATCTCGGAAAGATTTGATGCACTTTGGGCCTACAAAACTCCCATTGGCATGTCTTCATATCGTTTGGTCTATGGAAAAGCTTGTCACCTGCCTGTAGAGTTGGAACATAGAGTCTAGTGGGTCATGCGCAATCTAAATTGCAGCGTTAAGGCTGCAAGAGAAAAGAGACTGTTGCAATTAAGCAAATTGAATGAGTTGAGAAATAATGCATATGAAAGTGCCAAAATTTACATAGATAAGACAAAAGCTTGACATGATAAGCACATACTCAGCTGCCACTTCCAAACAAGACAGAAGGTACTCTTATTCAATTCTAGACTTAAATTTTTTTGCAAAAAAATTGAAATCTAGATAGTATGGACCCTTTGAGATCACACAAGTATTTTCATATGGGGCCATAGAGATTGCTCATTCTGATAAAAGTGCCTTCAAAGTAAATGGACAACGGCTCAATCCATATGATGAAGGTAGCAACATATTAAATAGTCTCAATGCCTCTGCTTACTGAAGTAGTCCCATTGTGTCTAGATAAAGACAATAAAGAAGTATTGCTTAAGAGGCAACCCAAGATCTGTTGTTTTGCACCACTAAGGAACGTAGCCTCAACCCTTCTACTTACTTAAATCAATCAAAATCATGTTATCCAATGTGTTAAGTTTGGGGAAGGGTTGTTATAAGTCCCCCAATGGCAGTTATTATTACTTATGTCAATTAAAAATGTTGATTTAATTTTATACGTTTTGTTTAATCATCGCAGGCTAACACCTCTTGGTAAATCTTACAGAGTGACCTAATTGAACACAACCACTAGGAAGATCAAGCAACAATCATAATGGAGTAGGAATACAAGAAGAAACTTCAGTTTTCCACTCAATGCCCACGATCAACACATCTAATTTATGCACAGTTACCATAATGGGCAGTTATTTTTATTCAATCATGTTTAGCCCAATAACAGCTATAGTAAAGGCTATGAATTAATTTTTATGTCTTTTGAACCTTTCAAGGACTTTGGACTTATACTTCAATAAGTACATATAATCATATAACGAATGATTGTCCATGAATGTTATGAGAAATTACCTTTATCGTTGATTATTGTTGAACTTCATACATCACAATGTACTAGTTCGAATAATGTATTAGACCTTTCGTCTTTTTCTACAAAAGGAGGTTTTGTCTTTTCTTAATAGGTGTGACCCATATGTCTCAAATGATTCATAGTCAGATGAGTTCGAATGGCCATAATGCTACCATTTGACTATGTAGTCTATACATATTTGACTTGGTCTATTAAGCTAAATGTATGAAAGGCATTTGTCTTCCATTTTTCTTTCCTTGGTCTCAATTTTGAATGGTAATTCGCTTATGTTAAAAACATAAAGACCATTCATACTAGGGTAATACAAGTTTGATTTCCATTCCTAGACAAAGTATGATATTGTTCTTTGCTCAATGGAAAAACCATTATTGTAAAAACAAGAAATAAAATGTATTTTAATATGTACATGAACATAATAACACTTATGTTATTGTACAATCCCAAAGGCATCTTAAGTTAGCAAGTCCCATGTGATGGAGATACAACATTAGCTCCATTGCCAACTCACGTGACTCCTGCTCCTTCAGCCAATCGTCTATCATTTTCCACCCCTTCACATGATTCAAAATCAAATATGAGATGGGTCTCAGGTATTCAATGCCCAAACATGGATTGACGATATTTATCTAGATACTTGATGAAGAATTTTCTTTAAGTTTTTTCAATGATTCAAGATAATCTTAACAATTGCGTTTCCAATGCCCATCTACGACACAGTAGTAGTAATTGCCCTTTCAAGCATTTTTCCTTTCTTCACAATTTTAGACCTAGACAACTCTTAAAGAAGATGCAAGCAATGTGGTACCCTTATCCTTTCTAAGCTCACTGTTTGTGAATTTCACCATATTCACTAGTTCCGTCAACGAAACATGAATTCTATTCATGTTAAAATTGTCGACGAACTGTGAATAGTTGTCCGAAAGGGATTGTAGGATCAAATCCAAGCATTTGATCCTAATCTTATTCCCAAGTCTTTCAACCCTTGGATAAGACCCAACATCTTAATGCCGTGGAAAATTATGGAGGTTCCTTCTTTCATCTGACATCTAAACAACTCTTTGTGGAGATTATATCTCTCAGTTTTAGACTGAGCCTCAAACAACTCTTTGAGGTAGCCCATCATCATGAAGGCACCCAAATTTTTACAGTGCTTTTGCAGCTCTAGAGTCATTGTTACCAACATGAGAATTTTGACTAAACTATAACTTTCAATTTGCTTCTCATAAGCAACTTGAATTATTTTAAATGGACTCTCTTCCAGTGTATTGAGTTTTGGCGATTCAAGGACATGATCAAGTTTTTTCAGATCTAAGAACGATTCTTAGATTCCTTTTCAATTCCCAGAAGTATGAACCATACTATCTATTTGATTCTAAAGTATCACGAAGGTAAAAATGAGCATTCAACATTCTACAATATAACATTTAAAGATAAAGTATAACTTATATCATGTATATATTCAAAATGAATATAGCAGACTTGTAGCATATCCATTTTGCTAACACTATTTTGTTGCAAACCAATAACCATCTCTATTGATTCAAAAGATTTTGTCAATCTTCTAGTGGGTCAAGGATCCCAATTGAACCATAATCAAACCTTGAGGAAATCTCAACAAGCCAACTATGACAACCAAGGATAGTTGTTACTCAACAATTGCAACACATTGCAACTTCTTGCTCTTGCTTGGGTTGTCAACTCTTTAACCTTACCAAGACTTAGCCTCTAACCCTCAAGACCTTGAGGGAATCTCAACAAGCCAAGAGGTTTAGTTAAGTCAAACACCATTATTCCAAAAGTTTATAGCTTTTATGATAAAATTCCGTACGAGGTAGATGATCACCTCAACAAGTGAACCAATGATCATAAGAGTCGCTTTACCACAATAATGGAAGGCATCATCTTTTTCCGACACATTTGAAAAGTGGAAAATTAATTATTGTTTGAGGGGTTTAATATGTTTTAGTCTCATCAAAAAAAATTTAGATCTCTAACATGCATATAATCTTATTATTATCACACAATAATAAATCATAAAGCATGTAAACTAGCATGCGATTCTATTATTATCACATAATAATAAAACTTAAAGCATGCTAAATAAACATATATTGGCGTTAATTGATCATGAACTCTACTAATCTCTCAGCCATTAAGAGATAACGGGGTTAACCTAAGGTGGTTCTTCAACTCTTTGAAGACATACAACACCTTTGCATCAATATCTCCTCGGGTTGCTTCTTGGTGGCTGATGCAAATCTTAAAATATGTAATTAATGCGCAAATAATCACAAAACAAGCTAAAATGTCCTAAAATCACTATAAAATGAAAGAGAACAACGTTAATTATAATAATAAAATGGTTGAACCATAGGGAGGCCAATTAAATTCTTAGCACGCAAATTCGTTAACCATAACAACATGCACAAAATTATAACGAGGAACTTGAGATGTATGGTGACCAAATAGGAATAAAAAAATCATAAAATTAAATGCAAAATTAAATTGAACTAATGAGAGAGAGAAAAAGCACAAGAGTTTTGTTGAAATTTAAAAAGACAAAATTACCGCTAACATGTTTTGGTTGGCTAAAATACACAAGATCAATTTAAATTCCTTGGTTTGATTTTTTATGCTAATAGGAAAAATGTTAATTTTTCACTCTAACATACTGAACATGTAATTAGAATTGTAAATCTATAACATGCTGAACACAGCATATAAATTCATCATCATTATACTAAAATTCTAACAAGATGCATTATAAATTTCAGTATAATTTGTAAGCACATAAACACCACAATCCGCCCCTAAGAACTCCTATTTTCAAAGAAGGATTCAAGTGTTTGTACACTAAGTATGCTCCCAATTGTGTAGTTAAAGAGACTATCAGTCTTGGGCTTGAACAAGCATGTTTTGATGCGTACAAAACTTGCAAGTTGAAAATTGAAATATTAGTGTAGAATATGTAGCATAAAATCCAAATGGCAAAGAACGTAATGCACTTGTTCGTCCTCTTGAATGTTAATGTGATTAATTTGTTTCAAATCGCGAATTGTCCCTAATGGTTAAAAATTAGGACGTAATGCACTTCCTATTTTATCCTCTTCAAACTACTTGGATAGGGTTGATGTTGTACCTACTCAGTAAGCGTCACCTTATACCTTGTAGGAGTTGAGTTCGTGCGAGGCATATAGGATAGGTTTGTCTAATAGGGCTATCAGACCGTGTTCGAGCCCTAGTGCAAGGTGTTAACAATACATGAGGTGTTGTTAACAAACCGAGAGTCATATGCGGGGCATGTGATTAACCGAGTGAGTTTTACCTAAATAAATCCATTTCAAGTTTTTAATGCCGACGCTGGACTTGGCATGGTAAAATGTGGATCTTGGGCCTACTACATACGGGGACACAATCATATATGTAGTAGGGTTCAGTACTATTTTGAACTGAACATACAACATGAAACTTAACTAAATCTTTGCATTTTGTCTGATGTTTTGTGATGTCGAACACATATCCCCTTGTATCTGTAATGGAATAAAACAAACTCAACGTTTCCAATTTTACTGATTGGTACTGTAACCTGAAAATTGTTCTGAAGCATCAAAAGAAGGACCATGTCCTAGATGTACCTATTCATTTACCTCCACCTGTTACAACTTCTCGTGTTGACGTGGAATAGTACGAGAAGAAAGTCAATATAGCAAATGAGGTTAGCTGCCTCATGCTCGTATCCATGATACCCAATCTTCAAAAATGGTTCGAGGATTGGAAAACATACGATATGATTTGCAATCTCAAGAATATATTTCTAGAGCGAGCGCACTGTGAGCGTTATCGTATTGCTAAAGAAGTTTTTGAATGTCGTATGGCTGAGGGAGCCTCAGTTAGTACGCACTTTTAGAAAATCATGGCTTTAATAGAACAACTTGGGAAGTTTGATTCTACAATCGACATAGACTCTGCACTGTATGATATTATATATCCTGCCATCGAGCTTTTCGATGTTTATAATGAGTTATAACATGGCGGGAATTGTAAAGTCGTTGAGTAAGTTGCATTTTATGCTATCGACGTCTGAGACATCCATCAGGCAGGCTCCTGTTGTATTATCAGTGTCAGCGTATAGTAGGGTGGTTAGGAAAAAGAAAAAGGATAGGTTTAAGGGCAAGAGAAAGGTAAATGGTAAGGGTATGGTTCCGGTTAGGAACAAAAGCATACCTAAACCGCAAAGAACTTTGACTCATATCTAACGATGATAACTCAATCATCTCATGACATTGTCGCTTAGGTAATAATAATGAGAAACGCATAAAGAAGCTCCAAACGATTGGACTTTTGAATTCTTTTTACTGAGAGTCAATTGATAAGTGTGAATCTTGTTTACTTGAGAAGATGATCAATGCACCTTTTAAGAAGGTCGCCGAGAGAACCACTGAGCTGTTAGCATTAGTACATACAAACGTGCGTAGTCCTCTGAGCACAAGTGCACGAGGTGGGTATTCGTACTTCATTACATTTTTTTATGATTTCAGTAGATATGGCTATTTGTATCTGATGATGCACAAGGCTGAATTCTTGGAGAAATTCAAGGAGTTCCAGAATGAAGCCAAAAATCAACTTGAGAAGAAGATTAAGGCACTGCGATCGTATCGCGGTGGCGAATATCTGAGTTTTGAGTTTTGTGATCATATTAAAAACTGTGGAATAGTTCCCCAAATGACTGCATCTGGAACACAGTAACAGAATGGTGAGTTCGAATGCAGAAACCATACTTTGATGAATATGGTACGATCGATGATGAGTCGTGTGGAATTACTTTTATCCTTTTGTGGATACACCCTTTAAACGACTATGTTCACCTTAAATAGAGTTCCTACTAAATAAGTGTACAAGACTTTGTATGAGATATGAAATGGAAGAGTCCTAACTTGTCTTATCTCAAGATTTGGGCTGTGAAGCGTAGTTTAGGCGTTTGATGTCGGACAAGCTTGTTCCTAAATCTGACAAATGCTTCTTTGTAGGATACCCGAGGGAAACCAATGGTTACTATTTCTATCAGCGGTCGAACAACAAAGTATTTGTTGCTCGACATAGTGTATTCTTGGAAGAGAATTTTCTTTCCAAGAAAAGTAGTGGGAGCAAGATCATCCTTGAAGAAATTCGAGATAATCCACTACCAGAAATTTCGGGTTACATCAAAGTTGAGCGAGTTCCAAGTGTGGCTGTGGAACACGCTACTACCTGTTAGAAGGTCAGAGAGAGTAGTCCGAGAACCTGAGAGGTACTTAGGACTACATGAGATATTACTTATTGGTAATGTTAATCCCATAACATATAATGTAGCATTGTCACGAGAAGATTCCGAGGAATGGCGTAAGTCCATGAAATCTAAATTGCAATCCATGGAAGACAACCATGTCTGGGACTTGGTTGACTTTCCTGATAGGGTAATACCTGTAAAAAACAAATGGGTCTTCAAGAGGAAGACCGATATGGATCACAACCTAGCTGTATACTATTTCAGTATATTCAGATATTTTTAGCTGTTGTTGCATTTCATGGATATGAAATATTGCAGATGGATGTCAAAACCGCCTTCTTGAACTTGGTTCACGAAGAGGATGTGTATTTAGTACAGCTTGAGGGTTTTGTTAATCCTAAAAGAGCTAAAAAGGTATGCAAGCTTAATAGGTTCATTTATCGACTAAAGCAATCATCTCGGACTCGAAACATGAGATTCGATGACGAGGTCAAGAATATGGGATTCATTAGAAACCCAAAAGAACTTTGTGTATACAAGAAATTGAATGGGAGCTAAATAGTATTTTTGGTGTTATATGTCGATGATACACTGTTGATTGGGAATAATATTCATATACTTGAACATGTCAAAGTCTTATTGAGTATTGTGTTCTCAATGAAAGACTTGGGCGAGGCTACTTATATATTAGGTATCTGGATCTATTGAGATAGATCAAAGAGACTCATAGGTTTGAGTCAAAGTACATACATAGGAAAGTATTGGAGAGATTCAACATACAGTATTCCAAGAGAGGTTTATTACCTATGATACATGGCATCTCTCTCAGTACGTCTCAGTGTTCTAGGACACGTGAGCAGAAAGAGAAGATTGACATAATACCCTACGCATCCGCGGTTAGGTTGATTATGTATGCCATATTATGTACACGCCCTGATGTGTCTTATGTTTTTAGCATAATGAGCAGATATCAACAAGATCCTTGAGAGGATCATTGGACAGTGGTTAAAAATATCCTTAAGTACTTGAGAAGCACTAAGGATTTGATTTTCGTCTATGGTGGTGAGGAGCATCTCACATGTACTGGGTACTGTGATGCTAACTTCCAAACCGACTGGGATGGCTCAAAATCTTAGGCAGATTATGTATATGCTTAATGGTGATGTCGTATGTTGGAAGAGTTTCAAACAGGATTATACGGCTGCTTTCACTGTTCAAGCTGAATAGATATACATTTTTTGCTTGCGAGTCTTGCAAAATGGGGATATGGATACAAGAGGTCATTGATGAGCTTGGTGTTGTTCTAAGCTTTGTGCATATCCAACGGCAGTATCACGTTATTTGGAAGTTTGTTAAAAATAAAGACATCAGAATGTGCAAAGTAGGTCCGGACAGCAACACAGCTGATCCACCAAAAGAACCATTTCCTCTAACACAACATGAGAGCCATGTTGTTGCTATGATATACAAGAAATTGGCCTTTGGGATAATGTGCTTCGTATATGAACTAATAGAGTTTGGTTCGTGGTACCTATTTAGCTCTAGTTCAAGTGGGAGATTGTTGGGATAATGTGATCTAGAGCATTGTGCTCTTGTTAGTTTTATGTATACTGGATGATGAAAAACATTGTGTTCCTTGAGTTCTGATATGTATATTATGGATCATTTGGGTTGATTACTCAAATTGTGAAACTCCATTATTTTATCAAACTCTAAATTAGTCCCTAGTCTTAAAAAGTCATTAGCAAGGGAACAACTAGATGACTAAATCGGTTAGCATGTGGATTAATGCATGATCATGTTTCACAGATCATTGATACGAGGTATCTGTTTAATCGCATTAAATATGAGTGTACTAGGTACATGAATATTGGACTCGACCTATTTGACTTGATGGACGGATTGTGTTTATGTCATTGGCAAAGTCATATAGTATTAATTCAGTTATTTGAGATATTCATAATTCTGAGTGATGAATGTGTATTACGTGGGGTTATCAAACGCCTCTTTTGACCGAGGGGTTACAAAGATAAGTTTCTCGAATATGCCCAATTCATGCTGGAAGGTATGGAATATCAAGATGATACTTTTGTCCATCTCATATTGGGTGAGATTATTAATATTCATGGGCCCCTTGATGCAGTAATAATTGTTACAGCATGCAATTTGTGATTATGAGATAGTCATATTTTAACAATTATTTACTGATATATCAAGAAAGTGATTAATGGTCAAGGATGATACATTCCTACTCTTGACATTAATCATCGGATATTAAGTGACCAAAGAATAAATACTAAATGGGATTTATACGATCACGATGTATCTATATTAAATCAGATCATAATGCATTGCTAGATGCCACTTATGATAGTATCGATTTAGATATGGATCTTATCAGGTCGCTTTATTTGGTGAGGTGAAGAATTAAATAATTAATTATGTGAGACATAATTGGCGAATTTCACGGACGAGAATAAATTGGGATTTGGTGAGATCACACAATTCAGTTGCAATTAATTGGATTTAATGAGATTAAATCCAGGTTATTAATTTGCAAATGGGCTCGAATTAATTAAAAGTCAATTGGGCCCAACTTATAAATTGAGCCCAAATGAGAATGACTATTAAAGTGGTCGAATAGAGATAAAAAGGATAGGTTTAAGGGTCAGTAAAGGTAAGGGTATGATTCCGGTTAGGAACAAGAGCATACCTAAACCGCAAAGTATTAAACGACTCATATCTAACGATGATAACTCAAACCTATTATGACATTGTTGCTTAGGTCATATTAACGAGAATCGCATACAGAAGTTCCAAACGACTAGACTTCTCAATTCTTTTGACTGATAGTCAATTGATAAGTGTGAATCTTGTTTACTTGAGAAGATGACCAAGACACCTTTTAAAAAGGTTACCGAGAGAACCACTGAGCTGTTAGTGTTGGAAATTAGGGCCAATTTCACATAATTTCGAAATTCACAATTCGAACGAAAACATGAAATTGAATCCTAATTGTGCTTAATACATGTAATAGGAGTGTTGATAAGAAGCTATAATACCTCAATTCGCCGGAACCGAAAAGATTTCGCCGGAAATTGGTTGAGCCCGTAACTTTCGAAGCAAGATTTGTGCAATCACAAGGTCCCAAAATAGGAACCCTCTACCACGAGCACTCTCTGGGAGAAATGAAGGAGCTACTAGGCTCGGCAGCGGCGAACTCACGGCGGAGGTAAAGTTTTGGTCGTTCACAATTTCCGATCAAAATTGTTGTCCCGAAAACAAGAAGGAAGAAACCAATATATTGAAAAGTCGAGCCCTCAACCCCCGGCGGTTTCAACCCCCATGTTCTTCAACCCCCGACCAAAACACTGTCGAGGAAAACGAAATGAAGACGACATTTTTGTCGGTCGCGAACGAAGGAAGAAAGACGACTGAATCTCTTCTCGCGCGAACAGACAACTTAAACCATTCGAATTGGGCTTTTAGGCCCAATCCAATTAAATTTGATTTAAGTTTCAATTGGGCTCAAAGCCCAATTGCGTCTATTAAATCATTTGGGCTCGAATTTAATTCGGGCCCAATTGCAAATAAATATATGAATTTAATCTCATTAAATCCAATTAATTTGCAATTTAAATTGGGTAATCTCACAAGAACCCAATTAATTTTCGTCCGCCAAATTCGCCAATTATGTCTCACATAATTATTTAATTCTTCAGTTCACCAGATAGAGCAACCTGATAGGATCTATATCTAAATCGGTACTACCATAAGCGGCATCTAGCAATTGGAACAACGAAAATACATTTTATTCAACTTATTCGCTTTTCCTCCTCTATTTTTTTTATTTACTACACTCATATCGTAATCAGTAATAACTACGCACTTTCATGATTCATTTTTCAATGGAATGATCAAACGCAACTTTATTCAATATATTTATAATTAAGTTGGAGTATGAGGGTCTGATGTACGCGGCCTTACCCTTATAATTATACAGAGAGATTGTTTCCATTTTTTGCGACCCAAACGGGTATCGATTATTGGACTCAAAGTTATATTCAATTCATTAACGTCCTTTTTACTTTGATGGGACCAGGAGTGGGGCAGTAAAATTCACATAAAGAGAAGGATGGGGAAAACGGTTTTAAAGAAGCTTTTACCAAGTTACAGGCAAAGAATATTGTTTAGTTCATTAGGTTGCTATCCCCTCTTGAATGGGAAGCTAGGAAAAGTAGGTTTTATAAGTTAATTTTGAGGGACTTTTTTGTACAACTTAAAATTTAAATTTTTTATTTTTTTAAACTATTTAAAAAAAAAGTATTTTAAAATTTTCCTTTTTCGATTTCCTTTTTTGTCCAGTCAAAACTTTTTTTTTTCAGAAATAGTTAGGAAACTACTTTTTTTTTTTACTTCTACATTATGGATCTAAGTACAATTATGGAAAACTGTCTATATTTATGCCCATTGCAAATGGAGTTGGAAGAGTCATCATTGATAATTCTTTTAGCTTTATACTAATAGTCGACTAGAGACAAATGACTCTATTAAATTCTTGTGCTTCTATTTAGTGAAGTTGGTGGAACTCAATATATCAAATGGCGCAATACATATTGGGTCGCAACGGAAACAACCTCTTTGTATAATAACAAGGGTAAGACCGCATGCATCTGACCCCCCAGACCCCAACTGAGTTGGGAATACACTGGGTACGTTGTGGATTGTGACATTTTAATGACAATTTTGTAAATAAATGAAAGTTATCTTAAAAAATTTAACTGCAAATATTATTTAGTTATCTTAAAATTTTGATTGCAAACACTATTTTTATACATTTTTATATTTTTTCATTTTTTTCAAATGCTTATGAAATTAAAAGGAGACAGAGAAACAAAAGAGAAAATAATTATAGGTACAAAACAGGCCCTTAGTCACGATAGATGAATCCTAATACAGACTTAACTATGGTTTGATTGTAGGGTTAAATAATTCCATCAAATAGGATAAAGCAAAGTCACAATGCCTAAAAGTTTTAATTTTTTTTTAATATAATGCATACCCATTAATCACTATTTTATCGAGGAAAGGACTTAAAGCTTAATTTGCGCAACATTCTTCAAATTATAATTAGCTTATAAGCACATTTTTTTTTAAAAAATGAGTATTTTGTAAAAGCAGCTCAATACACCCAGCTCAACTCCAGCATGGCCGGCGGCGGGATTCCGGCACGGTGGCGGCAAGCCTCCGGCACGGCAGGTCCGAAAATTTCCGGACACTCCGAGACACCTCTATTCTAAAAATAATTATTTGTTAAGTACTTGCGCAAAATACTACCACTTCTAAAAATAAGAAGAAGTAGTAGAAGAAGGTCTGCGCAAAACAGGCCCTTAGTAGTGGCACGGAATGGCGGTCACCCCCTCAAATCTCAATTCCTTGTTCTTCTAGTGCTAATACCAGAACAATTGTTTTCGCATCCTTTAAATTTTTCTTAAACCCGTGCCTGATGTTGCCCATTCTGCAATTAATTTGGCCCCATTTGGAGATATCATTTTCTCCCCAAACATATTCCGCTGGATGAACCAAATCAGACATGATCCAAAACTAATAATGCTGTAATTTAAATCAGTTTTCATTTCATAATCCCAATCACAAATTTGTACACACGAGGCATAAAACTAATAATGCTGTAATTTAAATCAGTTTTCATTTCATAATCCCAATCACAAATTTGGACACACGAGGCATAAAAAAGTGAAAATATTATTTATTACTATAGCCAGGTGGGATTCATTGGAGTAGCGAGGACTGAGGAGGGATTCATTTGAGCCACTAGTTCATATATATGTATCTATATGTATCTCACAATAGCAATGATTTTTGGGGTATGATGGAACCCATTCTACTACTACAGAGTGGGGCCACTTTTCTCAAATATTTTCTTTAAATCTAGTTGGAGGTGAAGGTGGGGCAGATAGGGGTTGGCAATGGGGAGAAATAATATAACGCACAAATTTGGGCGCGCATGTTGAAAATTGTATCAGTGTGTTTGTGTGACACTATTTATTCGTGCGCTATATCATTTCTGGGCAATGGGCCCCCAGCCCCTCTTGTTCCAAAGTAATATAAGCAGTTGGCCAGATTTTGACAATAATAATCTCTATTTGATGGAAGTATTTAATGGAATTAGGGCCGACAACGATTGAGGAAAGCAGTTGGTTGTGAAGTTGAAGCTACATAGATGTGGGTATGGAGAGATTCAAATGAAGCAAACATCGGAGGAACTAGTATTTATATTGGAACTGGACTTGGGGAATCAGTCCCAAAATAGCGTGTTTGGCAGAATCCAGATATGAGAAGTAGACGCAGAGCTATACAAACGTCAAGCATAGATAAAATCCATAGGACTTCCATTGCGCGCTTGGAACTCGAAGGGCTTCCATTGGATTGTTAGCAATAATCAAACAACTCCAACAGAAAGCCAAATAAATATAAATCAAGGAAATGCCCAATGATCAAGGAGATTGATTAATCAAATAAACTATCTTTAGTAAATTGTAAATTAGCCACCATATAATTGGGCGTGTAGATTGGCATGAGTGAATACAAATGTGTAATATAAATACATATGCAAGTGTTGGTGTTGATTCATTGAAGATCACACCCTTTGACATCTTCTCTCAATTTAACGTCATTGTTCAACATCTTTATCTCAATTTCATCAACAATATCTTCTCCGATTTCATGGTATTGCAATTCACTTCAACTGGAGTATGCGACAACTCGATGTGTTCAATGCATTTTTAAATGAAGATCTTAAAGAAACTGTGTATATGGAACAACCTGCTGGCTTTATCTCACTTCACCATTCTGAATACGTATGTTCTCTTCACAAGGCTTTTTATGGCCTAAAGCAAGCCCCCCGGGCCGCATATGTTCGATTGTACCAGACTCTTATTGATCTTGGTTTCATATGTTTTGGAAATGACTCATCTCTACTCACCTATCATTCGGCCGATACTCAGCTCTTCCTATTGATCTATGTTGATGACATTTTCATCACTGGCTCATCTATTAATGCTATCACTACACTTGTTGCTGGACTTCAGGCATCCTTTCGCCTTCGTGACGTGGGTGATCTTGGATACTTTCTGGGACTTGAGGCTGTCAGGTATGATTCTGGTCTTCGCATTCGACAGAGTAAGTACATAACATATATATTGGATCCAACAAAGATGCTAGGTGCGAAGCCGCTTCCGTCTCCCTCCACGTCTGGCTATCCATATCCCACTATGGAATCCTTTCCTCTCACATCCTCTGAAGCTACTTTATACCGACAGACAGTTGGGGCTCTCAGTATTGTACCCTTTCTCGCCCTGACATTACCTTCTCTGTCAATCAATTGTGTCAACATATGCACAATCCATCTGCTGCAGACTGGAGTGCTGCCAAGCGTGTATTGTGCTACTTGAAAGGCACTCCTGATTTTGGATTATGGTATACTCATGGCCCTTTGCAGCTTCAAGCTTTTTGTGACTCGGATTGGGCGGGTGACCCACTTGTTCAACCACTGGATTTGGTATATTCCTTGGCTCATGCCTCATCTCGTGGTCAGTTAAGAAACAAATAGTGGTCTCCCGCTCCAGCACAGAGGCTAAGTACCGGGCCATGTCCATCTCTACAGCAGAGCTATACTGGATTAGAATGCTTTTATGAGATATCTGGATTCCTCTTATTCATTACCTTGTACTCTGATGTGATAACATTGGTGCATTTGCCTTAGCTTCCAATCTAGTTTTTCATGTTAGGACAAAGCATATTAAAGTTGACTATCATTTCATTCGGGAAAAATCCTTAATAAAGACATTGCTATCCATCACCTCATCACTCATGATCAGTTGTTTGATATCTTCACCAAAGGTCTCGGTACTACTCAATTTTGCTTCCTTCGTGCCAAGCGCATGGTGGCGATGCCCCCTATTTGCTTACGGGGGATGTTAGTGTTGGGTTAGTGACCTAGAGCACCAATCGGTGCGCTTGTTAGTTTCATGTATACTGAATGATGAAAATCATTTTATTTATTGGGTTTTGTATTTATATATATATATATTATGGATCATTTGGATTGATGGCTCGAATCGTGAAACTCCATACTTTAATCAAAACTCTAAATTAGTCTCCAATCTTAAAGTCATTAGTAAGGGAACAAATAGATGACTATATTGACTAGCATGTGGATTAATGTATGATCATGTTTCGCAGATCATTGATACGAGGTATTTGTTTAGTCTCATGAAATATGAGCGTACGAGGTACATGAATGTTGGAATCGACCTATATTGACTTGCTGGATGGACTGAATTTGTATCATCAGTAAAGTCATATAGTATTATTCAATTATCAAAGCTATTCGTAATTCCGTGTAGTGAATGTGTATTATGTGGGGTTATCTAACGCCTCTTTTGATCAAGGGGTTTTAACGGTAAGTTTTCCGAATATGCACAATTCATGCTGGAAGGTATAGAATGTCAAGATGATACTTTTGTCCTTCTCAGATTAGATAAGATTATTAATATCCATGGGCCCCTTGATGCAATAATAATTGTTACGCATACATTTATGATTATGGATAGTCACATATTAACAATTATATAATAAAATATCATGAAAGTAATTAATGGTCAAGAATGACACATTCCTACGCTTAACATTAATTATTGGATATTAAGTAATGAAAGAATTAATATGAAATGAGATTAAAGGATCACGATGTATCTATATTAAATCAGATCATAATGTATTTCTAGATGCCGTTTATGATAGTACCGATTGAGATATAAGTCCTACTGGGTGGCTCTATCTGACGAACTGAAGCATAAAGAATAATTTATGTGAGACATAATTAATTTTGTGAACGGATTGAGATCAAGTTGAGATGAATTAATTGAGATTAATTAATTTGATAATCCGAATACGAGGAAAATTGATCCTCGGTGAGACTGACACAATTTATTGCCACTAGGCTCAATTTAATCGAGCCTAGCATATGGGAAAACATAAGTGGGCTCGAAATTATTTTGAGCCCAAATTAAATAAAATCCAATTGGGCCTAATGGCCCAATGACTCAAGACATGAAATGAGATTTCCTGCTTACGTAAATTGGATTCCTGTCATCTTCTTCTTCGCGAAGATTTCCACTCGGCCAAGAGAAACAAAAAAATGGACCGACCGTTCGCAATAATTTTTTGCCGCCGTGTCACCGAAATCTAGTGGGTTTAGCAACCCGCTTCAGTCGCCATGGAGTGCTCTTGGTAGAGAACCTCTCATTTGGGGTTTTACATGTTTGATCCTACACGTTTTTATCTCGTGCTCCACATGTTTCGCTTGGGTTTCACATCCGGCCTATCGAGCTTAGCAAGCTATACCTTGAATCATGAGCATGAATTAAACACGTAATTGGTCTCGATTTCAAGTTTGGTTCGAATGTGAACATGTTCAAAATTTTTAGCAATCGAGCCTAGATCCTACATGGAGATCCTAAGATCTAGGTTCAAAGGGACAACCTAACAGTATTGACCTTGGTGCTTCACTGTGGGGGTAAACCCCTACCTATTCCTATGATGAAAAAGTGAAATCCGTAGGTAAAGGCTAAGCATATTTGCTTTTAATGATCCTTGTGCGTTGAAAATCCAAGCGGAGTAATGCGGGTTACTCTTAATTAAGTGATCACATATGTGAGAGAAAAGATGGGCCGCTTCAAAGGATAATTGTTGGGACTCAATTCTTTAAAAACTCCTACAGAACCAGGTGTTTGTTCAGGGCCAAAATGAACATAAAACATGAGAGCAAAACGGTATCAGGAAAATATGTGTGTGAATTATATTACATGTTTATGCAAATGGCAGAACAGTTCAAGGACATCGCGTCTACTGGTCAGCTAGTAGAGTTAATATAATCTTACAATGGAAGGTTCAAGAAAACCTACCTACTCTATGCAGGTATCGACCGCAGAATTCTATCTCCACAGTCCGTGTATAAGATCAATTTCATTCATGTGGGTATGGTTGGAAAAAATAATGATTCATTATTTTTACAATGCATATTATTAATAATATGCTATTAGAGATGAATAAGAAATTGAAAAGAATATAAAGGGAGAAAGTCTTCTTCTTTCAAGGTCATGATCCACTAACTTAGTGGAGAAAATGGAGAGTTGAGCTATTAACCCACTAAGTTAGTGGAGATAATGGAGAAGTTCAAGAGGTGTAAAAATCTCTACACTCATTCACAAACTCTA
>JAOWBN010078656.1:0-20342 GCA_028565015.1 Pinguicula moranensis
AAAAATGAGGAGTTATTTTTTGAAAAAAGGTGCTTATAAGCCAATTATAATTTTAAGAAGGCTGCGCAAAACAGGGGCTAAGGCTTTTAAAATAGTAGCCCATATTCATCTTCTAAATTGACCAATACGCGCACTTGCACCAGGGGCCCGAGTCTGGTAGATCGGGTCTGATAAAATTTAACATGGCGTCAAAGTCAATTTTGGGTGTGGGTGGTTCGCTTTGATGGTTGGGGGTTTGTCCCTTGAATTGGCGCCAAGTTGGGGTTGGGCCCTTTTGAAACCGAGTCTCACGGGGTTTACCTCGTCTTGGGGTGTAACCCGATTAAAATCAAGTTTCAACAGGATTTGTGTAATTATACTTGAGGGCTAGAAGTATTGTATCCCACACGAGTTTTACAAGGGAATATTCACCAACTTATATGAAAATGTGGTACAACTATCAATCATACCGGCCTGAGTTTGATGGGCGAGGTCTGGTTAAATTTGACATAGTATCAAAGCATGTTTGAATACCTAAATCCTAGAATAAGAAAATAACTTCTGTTGTCCGGCCAAACAAAACCTCCTCAGAAAATAAGTCTGTTTCATTTGTTTTGTCAAGATATCCTACCAACCAGGAAAATGATATAGCACAAGATATTTTAGCAAGAAAATTACAAGAATGGTGAGCCTCGCGTATTAAACATCAATTCCCACGTGTTCAACACCAATCACAATCGTGTTAAACACACGGCGCCCACTATTATTGTGATTTTCTTGCTAAAATATCTTGCCCTACATAATTTCTCTACCAGCCAAAGAAAAGAAGAAGAAAATGAGCGAAATTCCCCCCAATCCAAAGGCCCTAGGTCAGCTAGATCTCCTATAGCCATTGTTGCCATCCCTTTGAGGACCGATTCTTGTTGATTTCATATACGAATTGCAAAATTATTGACATCACTGTGAAGCACGTTAAAAGATTAGCAAAAGCCCTAAGATTCAAATGGCAAATTATTGTCGAAGTCATCTCGTAAATTTATGGCAAAGTGAACGGCGTAGGTTTAGATGCCCTAGCATCATACACAACTTTGTCGTCCAATTGTAAGTGATTTCCGTAGCCAATCACAAAGTTAGTGATATCAACGTGAAGCTCACTTAGAGACGAAGGAAAACCCTAAATGTTTAGGGTTGATAATGCTTCTGAAAAACCTTTTTTTTTGGGATGACAGGTGGTAATTGACGAACAAAATATGGGCCAGACTCTGATTTTATGAGAAGACTTGCCTAGTCAGCCGTTTTCCCACTTGATTTTATATAAATTGTTCAAATCGTTGGTGACCGTGAGCTTTTAGATTGGCCTATTTTGATCGTCAATTACCGGATATATACAACTCCTATTGTCACGATTTTGGTGTATGGTTGAAGCCATTGCAGAGAAGACAAAAGCCCATCAGTTTTTGCAACTCAATTTTGGAAGTTGAGGCCATAAATTCTGGAAAATTGCACAAAGATCATTTTTCTTCGAACTAGATAAAAGGTTATGTTTCACCCATTCTTCATCTCAGGGGGAGAAATATGATGATTCTGGACAGTCGGAAATCAATTGGTTGTGCTTTTCGTCAAAGGAAGTTGATGATTCTGGTGTCAATTCTTGGTTGAGTATTTTATGCTTCAGTTGCAAGGGGGAAAAGTTGCTGAAATGACTAGTTGACTATATTATTTACTGCGACATGGTTAAAAGGTTTTCACTTCAGCATACAATCTTGTTGATTTACTTGGCGATGCCATGGATGTCAACACGTACAACTTATCTCAACTAAGGAGATTAGATATGAATTCTTTTGTGGGAAGAGACCAGACACTCCATCAGATTTATATCTGATTCCACAAGCAAATATAGATTGAAGCAAAAACAAAAGTAGGCCCGAAATAATATCCGCTTTTGTGGTCGTTGAATTCTCTTTATTTGAGAATTGAATGATTTTGAAGTTTCCTTGTTAACATGTGTCATCGAGAAAATGAACAATTGGGATTTATCAATGAAACAATTGATGAGGGAGGCAAAAAGTCTAGTACGAGGCCCATGAAAAAAGAACCGTTTACGTAGAGACACTACCAACTCGTCTCTAAAGGAAAGCTTCACAGAACTTGATCATCCTCCTTGGACTCAACTATTCGAGGTCAAAGAGAATCACCTCGGTCGGACATCCGAGTACTCCACATACATCCCACTAGCAAAAGCTTGTTGTAAGCCATCGACAGGTCTTATCCACCTCGAGCTTCCATGCGAGGTGACTATAAATGGCCTCAGGCACTCAGCAATGAGATAACATGCGACGACCACCATCCATAAGTGGTCTAGATGTTTATTTGTTACATCCCAAGAAAAAGACTATTTACCCCTTGTAAACTCGATAAATAGGATGAGTTGGACAATGTAATAGATAAGTGATTCCGGGAGACTAAGGTTGGGGCATCAATAGCTCCAAATCTCTCACACACACATACTCACTCCTCAATAATCCACTAGTCGTTCGGCCCTTCCGCTACGGGATGGAAACGTTTCCTTGGTCATATCATTGGCACCGTCCGAGAGAACGTTTCTCATACCTATTGAGAAGCTCTCCCAATTGTAACAGTTAAAAATGACAAAAACACCAAAATATCAGGCTCATCCAACCTCTCCACCAGAAATCAAAACATGGCTAGAGCTCTCTGAAGCCATCAAGCCGTGTGTCACGGTCAATAAAGACGATGAAGGCCATTGCCCAACCCCACAGGAGGACACAGAGCAAAGTCTACGACACCTCCCAAGCCCAAACCCTGACAGGAAGAGATCTACAAGGAGATCCTATGACAAAGAGCAGGGCACAAAGGATCTTTGGAGTTGGTCGAACAGCAAAACCTGAATGAACTAAAACTTTGGCTATGTACCCATCTAGTGGATGTTGCCCAATAGGAAGGAGAGTTGTTGGTCAACTTAACACTCCCTTCAGTACCGAGTGTCACAAAGTCCAAAGGTACGATACTTGCATGAACTCTACAAGGGAACCACAGTCCCTTACTCATTCCCATTGGGAAGTTTCCAACTAGAGGTATTGCCCCACTTGATTTGAATGTAATCATGGGAGGACCCGCTAGGGAGCTTCCCATAAAAGACTAGGAAACAACTAGCAGAAGAAGCCCATAGCCAACTCCCATGTCAACCAAGACGTCGATAGAGGTACGCTTCAAGGAAGTACCTAAGGATTTAAAAAAATATAAAACTTTGGTGATCACAGTGAAGATCGAGAATTTCAATATGAAAAGAATCTTGATCGACCACGGGAGCTCCACAGACATTATTTCCTCCAACTAGAGGCAGACAAATGGGCTAGGCCAAACAGGCCTTACCCGGCTCGCCCAAAAAAAAGTTTACCTGTTTCTATATAATTAATATTATAAACATTATTTTATTTACATATAATAACATGTGGCCGGATAGATATAGCACTAGCCATTTGAAAGGGACATGGTGGGTTCGATTCCAACTTCTTGCAATTATGCTTTTCAAGTAAAAATAAAAATAAAATAAAATAAAGATAAAAATAACAATTAAAATAAAAAAATAAAAAAAATGATGGGACCGTGGCCTAAATGTGCGGGCCTAGACTGGCCCATACTAAAAATGGGCCATGCCAGTCCCTCCTAGTTTCTTTAAATAGGCATGCCAGGCTAGAAAATTCAACTCTGCAACCCATAGCAGACGGATCAGGCTAGCCCAGCCCGCTCGTAGGCCTACCACTACATCTAACCCCTGACCAGATGGGCATGGGGAAAGACTGATGGAAACCCATCACGACTCCATCGGTGGGATTCGGGAGAGTCAAGATAGAATCCTTGGAGTTATCAGCATGCTTGTAAAGTTAAGAAAGGAAGAAAATGCCGACACATATCCGGTCAGGTTTGCCATGGTCAAAGAGCCCTTCAGTTATAATGCCATAGTCCGCGGGCCCAACCTGTATAAATTGCAAACTATCGTATCCATTTACCGTAAATAGATAAAGTTTCCTATCCCCAATGGGGCGAGAAGAGCGAGAACTCAAAGCGCCAACCTTGGACAATGTTCTTCGAGAGTGCTCTTGGAAGATTGTTAGGAAAAATGCCTCGAGATGACCTGCCCAGAGGAACCTCAAATATGCCTTGTAGTAGGAAACCCAATCCTTGTACCGCTGAGAAAAAGCTTTCAAATGAAGGAGGTTCATGCAATACGATTGACTTCCTACAAGGAGTAACCTTGCGGGTGGATCATCCCAAAACTCTGGTCTGGTTTGGACTACATCTTAACCCATTCTTTGCAAGAATATGATGACATTTTCACCTAAGGGTTTGATCCTTTCCACGGGGTCAATCCAAAAATTGCAGAGCATTGCTAAACGTCTATCCAAATGCAGAGCCCATACAACAGAAGAAGCGCAAATTCTTCCCGGAGAAAAACCTCATCATCCAATCCGAGTCCTAGTGACTGCCAATTGCCAAGCACATAGAGGAGGTCCAACAAACGGAATGACTATCCAATGTGGTCCTAGTATCGAATGGAGGAAGAACTGGAGGATGTATGTTGATTTCACGGACCTAAATAAACACTGTGAGAATGACACATACCCTCTTTCATCTATCGATCGAATGGTCGATGCCACCACGGAAATGCTCTTTTGAGCATGATGGATGCCCAATAGGGAAACCTTCAGATTCTTCTTAACAAAGAGGATTGCATGAAAACCACATTTGCCACCTCTCATGGGATTTACTGCAACATCGTAATGCCCTTCGGACTGAAGAAAACATACCTCCAAGAAACTACATTCCTCATCGTGCCAAAAAATTGTAAGGAGTTTCTCCTCTACCTAACAGTATCTAAGGATGCAGTTAGCCCAACCCTAGTCCTAAAAGATGAGAAATCCCAACTGCCAGTATATTATGTCAGTCAATTGCTCCAAGGGGGAGAGCGACGCTACACTACCATCGAGAAATGGAAATTGGCCCTCATAACCGATTCTCGCAAGTTTCAGTATTACTTTTAGGCGTACACTATCCAGTTTATTACCAACCAATTACTCAAAAAGATATTGACAACATCTGATTCCTCGGGAAGGCTGATAAAATATACAGTCGATCTGAGTCAATACAATGTGCATTACTAACTCCGGACAACACTCTAAACATAGGTAATGACACACTGTGTTGCTCAAAGCACCAAAGGAAAAGAAAACTCCAAGGTATGGATCCTTTGTGAGTAGTCATAGATCAGCTGAATTCGTTCTTAGTAACTCCACCGGATTGCAGCATGCCTTGGACTTCCACTTGGAATTTCTTGTTACCAACAACGCAGTTGATTATAAGGCCTTGATACAAGGAATTCGGCTTGCCCATTCATTGGGTATACAATTACACGCGGAAACATGTCGATTCATAGATGTTAAGAGAACACTTTTAAGTCACCTTTGAGGTGAAGGAGCCCATGCTGTTGGTCCACCTCCAAGAACTCAAAAAACACATGAAGAAATTTGTGAGTTTCGAGCTTAGGCAGATTCTTGGTAAGAAAATTCTTAGGTCACCCTACTCACCTGTGTAGGATTGGTTTGGAAGGACAAGGAAATGAAGACACTGGATATCCAAATCCTGTGCGTCCCGTAAGTCAACCTTTCCCTAATGGTCAAGATTATCAAAGAGGAGCTTGCATGAGAAACCAAAAAAATACCTCTTATAAATTTCCTCTTTCACAGGGTGCTGCTCTGAGGGCAAAGAGCAGCGTCACCTCACAACTGGTGCCAGTAGGTTTGGTTAGATTAACGGAGACTTGTATAAGAAAACTTGGATATGACCATACTTGAGATGCATTGAGGTAAAGAATGTTGAGCACATCCTCTGGGAAGTGCACGAGGGCACATGCGATGGCCACCATGGAAGGAGAGCTCTTGTCCACCGAATTGTAAGGTTGGGATTTTTATGGCTATCAATGAAGGAAGAAGTGCAAAGTACTTGAAAAAGTTTCCTCGTTATCATGCCTTTGGGAACCTAAAGCATCAACCATCCACCCCTATGAGGATCATTCCCATTTTTATGCCCCTTTGATAAATGACCTCGTAGGTCCCTTGCCACAAACCCCCCCAACAGAAGAAGTTCATAATTGTGATCGTAAAATTCTTCAGCAAGTCCATAGAAGCTGAAGCTCTTGCCTCGTTTCAGAATCCAAAGTCATAATATTGCCTTAGAAAAATATGGTGTGCCAATTTGGATGCCCCTTGTCCTAGTATTCGACAATGGTGCACATTTCCAAGGAAAGAGAATACAGGAGTGGTGCGAGATAAAGTAGAACTTCATCTTGGTATACAACCCCTAGGTTGACTGGCTAATCGGGGTCACAAATAGGACTATTGTAGACTAGCTGAACAAAATGTTCGAGGATAGTAAGAAAGGTTTGGCGGAGGAACTCTCTGGGTACTCTAGAGTTATCGTAACACTTGTCGAACAACAACATTGGAAACTCCTTTCGCACTCGTCTAGGGTTCCGAGGTTGTGGATCCCTTGAAGCTCAAAATCCATACTCTATGTGCCCAAAATTACGAGTAAGAAGGAAACAAGGAAGCACACTACTTGGACCTCGAGATGCTCAAGGAGAGGAGGGCGTGAGATGAAGGCAGCATTCGCAGGTATCAAGATGCATCTAAGCGAGTCTACGACAAAAAGTATTAGATTCCAAAGCTTCTAAAAAGGAAACTCGTGCTCCAAAAATACGATAAACGCACAGGTAAGATTGGGCCAAATTGGGAAAAGTGACAACATATGAGCGGCTCACCATTCAGAGTGAATCTCGCAGGTGAAGATCTTTGGAAAGATGACGTCAGAGTCCCACGAGGACCTACATACAAACTCCGTAAGAGATGGCTCAAGGCTCGAGCTGAGGTAGCCAACAAGCTCCCTTTGAAACGAAGAAAAAGACATTGGGAGGCTAATACAACTCTTTCGCACAAAAAGAAAAAGAAATGGAGAGGCTAACATCGAGCTCCCCACATGAGAAATGGAAAAACCCCGGGCAATGGAGCCATCATACTCATAACTCATTCCACCAGGTATGAGGAGGCCACCGAGATGTTCCATGGGTTCAATAATAGAGGGCAAAACTGAGCAACACCCCATCACACTCAAACACTCGAGTTCAATGACAAAGGGGTATAATTATTATGAGTAATTAATAATTATTTTCCCCATACTCAGGGGATTGGTAAAGAAAACAATATGAGTTGTGATCCTCACCACGAGGGGAAAACCCCTTATGAACGGGCCGATCGTCCAAAGACAAGCTTGGGAACAATGTCTACTCCAAGCCACAACGTCATTACGCAAAGATATCTCATTCATCCAAATGGAATATTCGGCAGGACCAAAATTAAGTAAAACAAGCGAGTGATTCTTTCTCTTATTTCAAAAGTTATCACTTCCCAACAAAGGATCAGTAAAAGAAATGGGCAAAGGCAAAAGTATACATCTTTTTACACAACAAATGTCGAGCTCCCAAAATAAAGCAAAAGGTGATACAACAGTCAAAGTCCTACCAAATAATAAAGAAATCATGTCTTGTGGCTTACTATTTCCATCCATTTACGCATATCTTCTTCTAGAGGCTCATGCACCTGGTCAAGAAATGATGATAGCAACAAATGGGGGAGCTCTTGGTAATCGATGTCCCTATAAGGGCTCAGTCTTCAACGGTTATTCTGCGTCGTCTCTCTCTAATTGCTCTATCAGCATTTCCCAGTACTACTTCCCCATTCGGTCTATGGATTCTGCGTAAACTTCCCAAATATAGAGCAACAAAAGCAAACCTCTAGGAACTCCTCGTACTTGTAAAGCTTCATGGCATAAATATCCTCCTGTTGAATTCGAAGTTGGAGCTCCAACTGAGAAATCTCCTTCTTCACCACCTCAGCAAGTGACTCCCTCTCAAGATGGCATCTCGTAGAGCGAACTTGTTTCATTTCTTCATTCATGGGCTCAACAAGAATTTGATTCCCCACGATAGAAGCTAGTTCCTGCATAGAGGGAACATTTAGCTCAGATCCAAAAAAAAACTACATTTACACAAGATACCCCAATACTTGGCTATGGCCCAGGCCATGACCTCGTTTGAGTTGCAGGATACCAAAAGCCCTTTGTCGTACCCTAATACTCGGCCGTGGGCTTTCCTACCCGGATGAGGGCTCGGCAGTGTAATCTATCAAAGTAATCATTAGGCATTTCAAAAGACACGCCTAAGTCCATACAAGGAGGGGAAATGTCAGACGTTTAGTTGGGACTCGCCTCACCGCTAGAGCTCTCGAGGAGGCCACTTCCTACCTCCATAAGGGGATAAGTTGCCCAAGGTAGAATTTGTGGGATGAACTAAGGATCAATGACTGGCATGAGTTTGAAACCTGGATTGAAACCTGGGTCATATTGTTCCAGAAGGTTACCCAAGGACTCCCCGTCCCTGTGTTGAGTCAGAGGCTCTATATAGGTTGCCTTATCTTGGAGGCAGGTTTCTGCACAGATAGATACATGATTAATACAAAGAAAATGAGATTCCCCACAAGCATTAAGACATCTTATCGAAAGAACCTGCATCTCCGAGGAGAGGCCCACCCTGGCCAGGATATCTTCATCCATGAAAACACTCCCCACCCCGATAAGTGTAATCGCCTCAAGATGTCAATCAAGTGAGGAGAAAGATATCGAGGCCCCATGGGGAGATAGTGAAGGGGTGATCAGACAAGAGGAGTGAAGGTGAGGTTATCCTTCAGGGGAACACAAATAAAAATATAATACGAGTTAAATAAGGATGTAGTAATATGAGTAAATTTCCTGAGTCATCAGCCTACAAAGATACATCAAAGAGGGAGAAGACCCCGATGAGCTTGGTTCAATACGAAGAAATGGATGTTGACATATTTGCAAGTATGATGACTTAGGCAATTTGCAAATATGTCAACATCCATGAGGATTGAAAATGAGTGTCAAACTACAAGGATTGTATGTTGATAAGCACCAAAATTAGTGAGTTTGATGCAATTTGGACGAATGATTAACTGATGAGTTGCAAAACTACTAAATGAGCACAAAGATACTTAAACATAACTAATCAAGAGGCTGTTTTGAGTATTTTTCAATTTTAACAAACGCAATGTAAATGATACGTTCTCTTGGATAAAAATCTAGGGCGAATGACTTCACCTCTTAGTGCATTTCGGAAAGTTAGTTTCTTAGCTTAGCTTATGGTTTGGAAGTTTAGTTGCCCACCAGATTCCTTTATTTAGTTACTAATTTCTCTAGAATAATAGCTCTTCTTATGCGGTATGCAGGCATTCATCTCTCAAATTTCATGCATAAATATACCAGGAATTGCCAACTTACAAAATCCTCTCTTAGTAGGATCACACTCATATCTCAAATCTCGTGCAGCTTACTAAGAGGCTTTAATCTCATGAAATCCACACACGGTAGCACCTTTCTCATTAACATTCATCTCTTGAATTTTATGTTGATGGTACTTGGGGTTGGTTTTATCATTTCTAGCTAGGTTCTCATTTCTCGAATCTCGAATGAAGCTTGGAGTGCTAACACATGTATGTCAAGTACATGCCAGTTAATAATGAAGTGCAATAAAATCAAACAACTGCAATATCTTGACCAAAAGCTAAACATTCAAAACACTTCCCAAAAATACACAAAGGGCTTCATCAAACCCTAGAATATGGTCTTAGCTCATGATTGATGAACAAGTCTCACAAAGATAAATAAGTTTTGAGTTCATAGTTTATGAAACCCCCTTGATTGAATAGTGGAGTCACAATAGCTCCTCCTTTGTTCTCCTCAAGAGTCGTCTCTAGCTTGTTGTCTTCGGTCCCTTCTATCTCCTTCTTTTGTTGGACTAGACCTTACCTTTTTGTGGTGACAAGATCATTGGCTTCCAAGATAAGCTATCGGGAAGATATTTTCTCCTAAGTAAGGATAAACTCGTCCGTCCACTATTCCCTTTGCACATAGAGTTTTGTCTCTTTTCTCGCAAAAAGATTAGGTGGTGTTTAAGCTCGAGTTGCGGCCTGTGGTATTTGAGGCCATAATCTTACAATTGTTGTCATTCATCCTTTATTTCTGTCTTTGCATAACATATTCATTGAAACCTTGCAAAACACGAAAAACAAGCATGAAATGCACTTTATCTTTTGAGAATTTGTGATATCTAAGCATAAAAATCAATTGTAAGTTGGTACAAAACCAACTTATCAATCAACAGACAGTCAAGAAACACACCCAAATAGGTATACCTACTAGGGGCCAACTAGAGAGGAATTATTCTCCTATAACAAAAGGAAGTGTGGAAGATCATGTGAAGGGAAAATATGAGCCCTTTTTGGAATTGCGCCTCAAAAAGAGTAAAATACCTTATTGGCAGGGAAAGAGCCCTGTTAGTAGGCTTCGAAAGAAGTAACTTGTATCCCCAAGGAATATGGTACTTCCGCTGGAGATTGACCAACGAATGGGAGGCAAGTCTCATGGAGATCCTTAAACTTGGGTCTCCATTAATGATGAAGAAGGAAATGAATGAGGCGAGAAAATTAGTAAAGTCCTAGGGCTATAAGTTTATAACCTTTAAACTTGAGGGAGGCGAAAGGTCTAGTATGAGGCCCATGAAAAAAGGCCATTTATAAGGAGACAACACCAAGTTACATCTAAAGGAAAGTTTCACATACCTCGGCGATCCTCCTCAGACTCAACTATTTGAGAACGAAGATAATCATCTCAGCTAGATATTAAAGAACTCCACAGAAAAAACGTTCGCATACATTCCCCAACAAAAGCTGGTTGTAGTCCCCCAACAAAAGCTTGTTGTAGTCCCCCAACATGCATTATCCTTCTCGAGCTCCAAGGCAAGGTGACGAGAAAACGCCTATGTCACCCGACAACTAGATAACACGCAATGGCCACCGCCAATAAGTGGGATGGACGGTTAACTGTTATATCTCATTGAAAAGACCATTTTACTCCTTGTAAACTCTAAAAATAGGCCAGTTTGGCTAGTGTGATAAATAAGCAATTCCAGGAGACTAAAGTTGGGGCATCACTAGAACATATTCCGGGTTGTATGTTGTGAATCAAAGAAAAACTTTTCTCGGTTGCATCAACAATGAAGTTGCGCTAGTAGATACATTGTTGCAATTTTGAAGACCATTATGTAAAATGGATGAGTTTCTCATTGTTGCATTTGGAGAAAAAACATTGCTTGCAACAGAGGATGAATACCCCTCATTGTTGCAAGTATTGAAGTAGAGTCATACCCATAGATAAAGCCCCCACTGGTTTGGTGTTAAAATTTATCGTACTGACTATGGAGATGTGTCCAGGTTGTGCAAAAGAAATTGGATCATATCAAGAATATCTTGGGGTATTCCCATCCTGGTTGAAGGACTGCAAGCCCGTTCAAAACAATTGAAAGTCGTTTCTGCGGAGGAAATTCAAAATATCTTTTAGTTTAATTAATATTTGGGAAGACTTTGTTAATCATGGGAGTTTTATTTAGTTAGGATTTTATAAGATTATCTCTAAAATAGAATTAGAGAAGTCAATATTTCTACTCTTTTACATATTTTGATGTACAAAAAACTGAGAAAGATTTTCTCTCCGACACTTCCGCACTTGATTCGATTACAAGGCATTATTTTATGACCAATGGGTTTGTAAAACTCATGGCTTCTGCATCATTCAGATTTCTTATTAGATATTTGATTCTAAGATGAGAATAGCCTGCATGTTGACTGTTGCGAATAATCAGGGGTGAGCATGATGCCGTCAGTATGCATAAAAAAATGATACCATTGGTATCGGTAAAAATTGATACTGGCGGTATGATATTGATACCAAAAATTAATAATTTATAGATTTTTTAAATTTTGGTATCGATATCAATTCTAAGAAACCAATACCAAAAATTATCAGGTCCGTTTTGATTTTATTAATTCAGTATTGGTAAAAATTGAAACCAATTTTTTAAATTTTTTATTTCTAATTTTTTTAGAAGGCAAATAATATTAATGTATATAATTTATATACAATGCTAAATGCCCACAATATTCATTAGAGGGGATCGAATTATTAACTATATATTATATTTAAAATTTATTTATGTCCTATTTAATTATTTGTTCTCTTAAATACATGTGTATTTATGCAAAGATGAAAGCAAATAACGTAAACATAATTGAGGGGATCGAATCATGAGAGTAAACAATTCTTAATTCATATTTTCTTTACATGGTGTTGTCTAACCTTATATTGTTTTTTCTTTGAGTGTGCAGTTGCAGTTAATCAATAGTTCCAACTTTCTACATTCTGAATTCAAGGGACGTGATCTACATTTAGAACTTTAACTTTTGTTATGAAGTTTGAACATGTTTTGATCTTTTTGGATTTGTGATGAACTTTGAACTTATTTTTGAGTTCGTGTGGTTGGATTTGTTATGATTTGAAGTGTTAATTAAAAATTACCGTGCAGTTCTGACATTTTTTTAATGAGATTTCTACATATTTTTTTATTAACTATAACTAAAATTACAGACTATATATTGCTCTTTTTTTTTTAAAAAAAAATATATATTTAAAAAATAAAAAATCACTAGAAAAACAATCAATAAAAACCATAATCGAAAAATCTTGTATCAATGTTTCTCTTTTGGTATCTGTGTATCACCGATTTTTTTAAAAAATAAATAAATAATTTTAAAAAAAAATGAAATCGGAAAACCAATACTGAAAATTGTGATTTTTCGGTTTTCGATATCAATTTCGGTAACGAAAATTCAAAACCAAACCTTATCGGTTATAAGTTGCTCTTGAAATTGCATGTGTAAGTTACATACCATCTTTTTGAGTTGTTTAAGATATGGAACAACATGCATGTTAATTGTTAATAATGTTGTGAAATCGATGATAATAACAATATGATGAATATAAAGGATAACAAATATCCGGAAGATTACTTCTCTTCTCTAAAGAATAATTCTACATTTTATCTCTCTATAATTTTGTCCCAATGTTTTGGTGTAAAATTCATCTCATGGAAGAGTCTTATTTAATTATTTGTCATTTTGCATGCATTTTCTTTAACACTTGTGTTGTCCTTTTTTGCATGCTTGATATCTTGTTTATTCCTTCGATGTATGTTTGACATTTAGCATAGGAAGCTCTTAGGTAGTGACAACTCATATACTTTACATGAGATTTTATTTCATAGATGGAATGTCATTCAATAATAAATAGTTAGTTTTCGTAAAGTTTGTTATAATCCTTCGATTAGAACAAATAAAAACGAGGCTCTTTCAGCTTAAATTTCTATTGAGGGAGTTCATCTTTTTGGTCTTTTATAATATATTCTTTGGTGATGAGCTCCCCTAGGCCCTGGATGGTGGCCTTCGCCCTTAAGAATTCTGCATTATACAAA
This sequence comes from Pinguicula moranensis, assembly GCA_028565015.1. NCBI lineage: Eukaryota > Viridiplantae > Streptophyta > Magnoliopsida > Lamiales > Lentibulariaceae > Pinguicula > Pinguicula moranensis. The sequence continues at coordinate 13,493 of JAOWBN010078656.1, forward strand.
CAGTGTTGGATTTAGAGCCGTAACAGTATTCAAGATGATAATATATTGGAAGAAACACAATTTTTGGCTTGTTGAACGTTAGCAAAAGGCCCGGCCCAGACCAAACCAGACCAGAAGAGAGGTACACGAGTACTCACTTGTGTGTGTTGTGTGGGTGGGCAACATAAATTTTGTAAAGAAGTTGCACTGAATATTAACAAATCCCACGACAAAATGTCATCATAAATAGGTTTGGGCCTTTTTGGAGGATAACACATTGCTATTTTTTCCTAATTATGTTTAACAGTGTTGCAACAGTTCATTGAAAATTAATTTTAACTTTGAAAGCTTAATTTTCAAATGTGTATTGGGAGCTACTTTAACTTTGTATATTAACTTGGCGAATATTTGCCTACAATGAAGTTTTCTCTCCGTGCAATGAAGTTTTCTCTCTACAGTACTCACTAAATTTTTCTCCTCTTCGCCGGTCATCTTGCATTGGGGTTACCTTTTCTATACCACTCGGCCGCGCTCGTCAATAGGGTACCGCCTGGTGGTTTTTTTGTTCCTAGTCAGAGGAAGGATTGCTAGAAATTGATGATGTCTCCATTGACAAAATTGGAAAATCTTCCAGCGAAGGACGTTCTAGAGACATCGAGGGAAAATATTAAATAAATTGAGGCAGAGGTCCAGAATTAGAAAGAATGGGCGGTGGAAAAAAATTGCGCCACAAGGAAAGTTTCAACTTATATTACGAAATTAGGGGCGGGGGTCAGTTTCATTCCATTTCACAAATTTTCCGCCTTTTGGAACAAGGAGGAGACATGAACTGTGTTTGCAGGATATGGGGCAGTAAATGATGTGTTTCTCCCAAAGAATATGTTGGGCATTTGAAACCGCTTCGATTTTGTCCAATTTTATAAATCTTCAATGGGTTTGTTGTTGCTGAAAAAATTGAATGGAATTTGGGTGGGATCGTTTCAATTAAGGGTAAGTAATGCTAGGCAATCTGGTTCCAGTCAGTTGATAGCTACGGACAAGCAACAAAATGTAGAAAACCAAGCGAATAAGCAGGAAAAAGTGTTGGAATAGCCTGCGAAAGAGGTCTCTCTGATTAATTTAGGCTGGATCCAGCGGCAACTGAGTGGTTGCTCCGATGCTTGATAGGTATCCCCGCCCCAGTGGTGGACCTACTCACCTTGAATTTAATACTTCATGAAGCAGGATATTTGGGAAGTTCAATTGCACGTCTAGAAGGTGGTGAAGTTCTAATAAAACTGTTGACAGTAGATGATCAAACAAGATTGCTTGGTGATCAGAGTACTATGGAACAGCTGTGTCTGCACTCTTTACGACCGTGGAGGCTGTTGAATGGACGTACGACTCGTCTGACTTGGATCCAGGTGCGGGGAACCCCCTTGCATTTCTGGTATGAGTTTTTTTTTCCTGAAGTAGCATCTCAGTTGGGATCGTTGATATCCATTTATGAGAAGACATTTACACATTCGGAGTTACAATATGGGCGAATTCAGATCCTAACAAATGCGAAAAATAGGATAAGTCGCACACTCCATATTGAGACAAATAATGAGAAATTTAATATCCAGGTTGTGGAAGAAGATAGTGCTTTTAACATGTTTACAGGATGGAATCTTATGAAAAGAGTTGGATGGAGACAAAATAAAAACTATAAGCCATCAGAGAAAGATTGGCCGGTTCTGTCGAAAAGGAAAATGGTGAAGATTGGAACTCGAGCAACAGAGGATAGGAAAGGGATGAAAGGAGATAAGCTGATATCAACTTCAGAGGGTAGAAATGGGAACTTAGAGCCGTTGGAGTTGGCTCGGCCGATGGAGGAGAACTTGCTTGAAAAATTGTCATAGGGACAACTAATAAGCTAGGTGATATGCTCGAGAAAGATATTTCCGACAAGGGAGTATCCTTGCCTAACATCAGGTCAATGACAAAAGGTAGTGGGCAACAGACATTGTTTGTTCTGCTTATTCAATAAGCAACAACAAAAGGAATGATGGGTAGTGTTAAGATAGAAGAAAAGTCAAGTATAATTTCGCAGAGTGGACGAGAATCCAAGATTCCTCAAAACGGAGCTGCAGATTGATCATATGGTTGAAGCATGCTAAACAATTTATAAAAGCCCAGTAAGCAAAGCCCACTATGGGAAGTTTACGGCATTGTTGGCCAGCCAGCATGAAAAACTGGGCCTTAAACCCATTATTCATCCTGTAGTTACTCGGAATGAGGAGAAAAGAGAAGATGATAAGATATATTCAAAAAGTCAAGATGTAGAGGTTGAAAATTCGACGAAGCATCCACTGCATCTACTTCTTGAAACATCTGAGGCAAAAAAAGGTAGAATAAACACCGCAATTAGTCTAGGTGCTGAGGCGACAACAAAGCCGCGGGCTTATTTGTGGAGAATCCAGGATTTTCAGGTAGCAATTATGGAAGACCTTAACGCTGCAGTGGCAGCAACTATGGGTAAGACACAGTCGGAAGAAATAATTGATCTGGCCATCGAGCTTGGAGTATCTCCAAATTATGACAGAGAGGTTCTGCTACATCAGTTGGACCAAATGAAGGACAAGGATAGCAGTCAGACTACTGCTTCAGGAAGAAATAATCAGGTTAGACCATCCTCATCCCATTAAATGCGTATACTCTCTTATAATATAATAGGATTTAGGGCTCCACAGAAAAAGGCTGAAGTAAAGGAACTCATTCGAGTTCACCATATTGAGTTACTGTGTTTGCAGGAAATAAAGTTGAGAACATTGATCGAGGTTTTTGTAGTAGATTATGGCCAAACGAAGAGTTTGATTGGAGTTACAAGGATGCTCCAGGTATTGCTGGAGGATTTTTTTGCATATGGCAGAAAGCATTTTTTACCGTCACAAGGAGGTGGTCAGATAGTGATTTATTGGGGTTGGAAGGCAATTGGGGAGTTGATGCAGTACGGTTGATGATACTGAGTATATATTCTCCATGTGACTGGAGAGGGTAAAGGAGATTATGGGCACGTATTAAGGCTCAGATAGATGGAGATCCAATAGCTTGTTGGTGTGTTGTAGGAGATTTCAACGCAATGCAGAATGCAGAGGAAAGGAGAAGCAGTGCATCTTCGTTTGTGGCAAAAATGTATGATTTTAACAAGTTTATCCTGGAATCAAATTTAGTAGATTTACCTTTGTAGAAGGTGCGCTATACTTGCATCTCTAGAGGTAAATGGTCACAGTAGTTTTGTATAGTGTGAGAAGTTGAATCAACTAAGGATAAAACTAGGAGTCTGGAATAAAGAGGTATTCAGCCTAATTAATGACAAAACAAAAAAAATACGAGCTCATATTCATATTCTGGATGAATAAGTAGAAAATAATTGCCCTTCACAAGCAGAGATAATAGAAAGAAAACAATTGTGGCACCAACTGCAACAGTCTATTCAGAATAAAGAGATTCTTCAAATGCAAAAATCAAGATCACAGTGGATTAGAGAGAGAGATAATAATACCCGGTTTTTTCAAACCAAAGTAAACAGGAACTATAGACTAAATGGTATAAGAGGGATGCATATTGAGGGTGCTTGGTCAGAGGAAGTAGAAGTAGTAAAGGATGGAATTACTAGCTATTTCTCTTCTCATTTTTCTGCAGAAGATTGGAGGCGCCCAACATTAGATACTCCAACAGGCTGTACTCTCACAGATTCAGACAATGATTTACTTATTTCAGAAACTACATAAGCTGAAATTAAGGAGACAGTATGGAATTGTTCTGCAAATAAGAGTCCTGGCCCAGACGGTTTCAATTTTTTCTTCGTTCAAAAAAAATGGGAGACTATTAAGTCAGATTTCATCAAGTTTATCAGAAATTTTTATAGGTTTGGTTGTCTTTCAAAGGCTATGAATTCTACATTTATAACTTTGGTACCCAAAGTTTCTAGCCCTACACATCTGGAGCATTTTAGACCTATATTTTTGGTAGGTTGTTGGTATAAGGTGTTATCAAAATTGTTGGCAAATCGAACGGAAAAGGTGATGCACAAAATTATTTCGGGAAATCAGTGGACTTTTATACAAGGTAGGCAGATTCTGGACAGGGTTTTAGCTGCAAATGAGGTTGTACATTTAGCTAAAAAATCAAGGAAAGCTACTATCCTTTTTAAGGTAGACTTTGCTAAAGTCTACGATAATGTGGATTGGGAGTTCTTGTAGTGTATGATGAGAAAACTTGATTTTTGCACAATGTGGATTGACTGGATTCATGAATGTGTTACAACTCCACATGCATTTGTCTTAATAAATGGTAGTAGTAAAGGGGAGTTTAAACTCAAGAAGGGTTTAAGGCAAGGTGACCCTTTATCACCTTTTTTATTCCTCATAGTGGCTGAGGGACTCAATATATTAATCAATAGGGCCTTGGAGAGGAATAAGTTGTCATGAATTCAAGTGGGAAGTGTATCACTCTCACACCTTCAGTATGCTGATGATACGCTCTTATTTGCAGTTGGCTCCCGTAGAAATGTGATGGCAATGAAAGGAATACTTTGTATATTCGAGCTGATATCAGGTCTGCCGATAAATTTCAGCAAAAGCAAACTGTATGGGGTAAACATACCGAATGAAGTTCTATCTCAGTTTGCAAGGTTACTGCACTGTCAGCCAGCAGCATTTCCATTTACATATCTGGGACTACCAACCGGAGAAAATCCCAAGAGGGTGAGAATGTTGAAGCCGGTGGTGGATATGATAACAAACAGAATACAAAGGTGGGAAAACAGACTATTATCTTTGGCTGGAAGAATAACACTTGTGAAATGTCTACTGTCCAACCTTCTTGTCTACTATCTATCACTATTTATGGCACCTAAACAGATACTTAGATCTATTGAGAAGGTTCTGAGTAAATTTTTATGGCAATAGAAATAGAGCAACAACAGACCAATCCATTGGATTAATTGGAAACACCTCTGCGGGATAGTGGCTAAAGGGGGACTTGCCATCCGAGATTTATCTCTAATGAATAGGGCACTCCTAGCCAAATGGCTTTGGCGACTGAGAGTGGAAACAGAGAGTTTGTGGAGTATTATCGTCAAGTCTAAATATTTCAAAGATGGTGATCAATGGAGTGACTTGATATTAACTACAATTTTGGACCATACTTCAAGATACTGGACGAATATCTGAAAAAATACAAAGGCTCCCTGGTTTAATTCACGTGCAAAAGTTCAAATGAAAGAGGGTTATAAAATTATGTTCTGGAAGTTTGACTAGTTAGGAGAAGGTTGTTTCTCACTGTGGTCTCCAAGTTTATACATGCTTAGTGCGCAGAGGGATCTTACAGTGCATGCTGTGTCTACTGTGAGCCAAGGTTCTTGTGGATGGAATTTGGAGTTTAGACATGTATTGAGAAACCGTGAGACAGAGAAGTTGGTTGCTCTACAGGATATTTTACAGACTCAAATTCAGTGTAACATGGGAGCAGACAACTGGTAATGGGAAGGGACAAAAGATGGACTATTTTCTGTTAAATATGCCTATGCAGCGCTGCGTGGGAGTATATCCTATGAAACAGAAGCTAGTGCTGTATTACCTGAAGTGTGGGGGGGAATTGCTCCTAAGAGAGTGCAAGTCTTAGCTTGGAGACTATTGCAAGATAGACTACCCACTATCACAAATTTGATCAGTAAGGGTATGAGAATAAATGGTAATGCTCAACTATATGTGATATGCGGATTATGCCCAAAAAATGCATCCAATCTCTTCTTTCAATGTCTAAATACACGTGAGATTTGGTCTGCTATTTATCTTTTGTTTGGTATGAGAAACAACAATAACTTTGTTATTCAGAGCCACTTTGAGGAACACATGAAACTATGCCATAATAACTTGGGATCAAAGGTGTGGAACGTCGTATGACATGCAGTAACGTGGGCATTGTGGAAAGATAGAAATGCGATAAGATTTGATACAAAGACCAATTCTGTATCAACTGTTGAATGGATCCAGATCACTCTCTAGTATTGGTTAACTGCGCACAACATACAATATAGGGGTTGTACAATCAGAGATTGGTTAAGGACTCTGAGGGGCTACTGTTAAATCATGTTAAGGCAACCTACTGGCAACTAAGGATGGAGGTCAAAGCTTTTGATATACAAGTTTTGTAACCGGTTGGTTCCAGAGCAATGAAGTTGCTGCTATGTGCTGTAAATTTTGAGTCATTTGGCTGATAGAATGAAAATTTTAATTATAAAAAATAAAAAGCATATATATTGGGAAAAGGAACACTAACAAATGGAAAGGAAAAGAAGCTAAGTGTTGGGCCTAGAAACAATGACTTAATTTAATCATTCTTCAACATTCGATAAATGGTTTGGCAAGACCATTTGGAAAATATTGACAAAAACAAATGGGTATATTAGTAACTCCGACCCAAAACCTACATTGAAAACCCTTGTTCTGCCTTCTCAGTCCTTACACGCAGCGGCCAGCTTCCCCTCTTCAATTCTCTCTCCGGTGAAATGGGAGTTTTTACGTTCGTGTTAAGAGAATCCGGCGAGGACTGGACAGCCAAGCAGCTTAACGGAGATCTTCAGGCTTCGGCCGGCAGTACGTACGAGCTCCAGAGGAAGCTAGTCCAAGTAGCTCTGTCTTCGGATTCCTCCAGCGGCGTTCAGTCTTCCTTCTCCTTTATTACTCCTTACTCCGCCGTCTTTCAGGTTATTGTTTACTTGATTGCAAGTTCGTTTTTGTGAATTTGTGATCTTAGCTACTTTGATTTTGTATAATGAATCTGATGGAAATGGTGTTATGGATCCGACTACTATTATGCAGTGCATCCTCGGATCTTCCAGGAT
>JAOWBN010078767.1:0-20338 GCA_028565015.1 Pinguicula moranensis
CCGTCGAATAAGAAATGGTTACCAAACGTCGAATACCAGATTTCCTGACATCCGATGAAATGCTACCAAACGTGGGATAATAAAAGTTAATGCTCGGTTATCCTTGGAGCGGGATAACTGTTGGATAAGCGCTATCCGGTTATCAAACGATACCTACATATATTAAAATGTTATTTTTTTATTCATCCATAGCTTTTGATCAATAAAGGAGCATCATTTTACAGGAACCGGACACCAACTACTTTCTTATAGGCACGTTGGACAGAAGATACACAGCCTTCACTATATATTATGTCTTTTGTTTATTACTAGTTTGTAAATATACTATTCCTTATATAAAAATTTGGCCTTTCCAAAAAAAAGGAGCATCGTTTTTATTCAGTGAAAAATTGAAGTTGATGTGTGTGCGCTTCAATTTTTGGTTGTAGCATTCGATTCTTTGTTTACTTTATATTTTTTTATTGGGATTAGTTGTCATATTGATAATTGATATACATTTTTATTTTGGATTTGTAAAATATTCCTTTTTATTTTTGGATTTGTAAAATATTCCTTTTTATTTTTTTTAAAATGAATTTCAGAAATACTATATAAATAAAAATCAAATAGTCCTACAAAGAAAAATAAAGACAACAAGTAAATGAGAATGCAAAACAAAAACTAAACTTGTGCTCGAGGTAGAAGGTGAACACGGGGAAGACAAGTATGATCAACATGCAGCTCCATAAAGACAGACGGATGCCAAACTTCAGTAGCTTTATGAAAAGTCAAGCATACGCCAACTTCGGGATTGAACACACGATCCACTAAAACATTGGCAATAAGTATGACGAACTTGCAATAAAGAGGTCCGACAAGGAGATGATAGTGTGTCACAGAGTGAGATAGCGTGAGAAATAGTTCGATAAAACTCATTCACCATGATCAACGATTTTGATTCAAATGCGGTACAATCTTGGTCAAGGGAGGAGCAAAACGCCAGGCCCTAAAGTGGGATAGAGATCTCAACCTTGGCGCTAGATATGTCAAACAAAGTTTGAAAGCCAATAAGTAGTTACCCTTGGAGTCACGGAAGATCCACTCACAAGTCACAACCATTGGATGTAGCCAATGGAGCCATCAATGTTAAATTTTAGCCAATCAAAATGTGGTCATTCCCCATAAATTGAAATAGGTTACTTCTGGAAAGAATGATGGATCGGTATACGCCAATGTTTTTTTTAGTTAAGCCAAATTGGTATATGCCAATGTTGCAAAGCGAAAATACCGTAGATGTGTTACATTGGTTGCCTTCAATAGAGGGATAAGCTCAGTCAGACACTTTTGTACTTTTGGAATGATGCTATTAGAGTCTGAAGCATTTTGATAGAAATGAACCTCATTACAAGCAATTCATAACTCCCACTAAAATAAAGGAGGCCGAATCAATAGAGAAAATTGAGAACTACATCACGACGACTGGTTGCAGCACAGAGACAAATAAGATAGCAAGGATGACCCACTTGCACAGGACATCCAAGCCAGAAACAAATAAGCTATAGTTGCTTAGCAGTGGCACAATGCATAAATGAAGGATCAAGGGATTTCTCTACACCAATAGAGCATAAAGAATATTTTGAGACTAGAGGGATACTTGAGATTTGAATGAGTGCATTGGTAGGAATAAATGTTGAGAGTTTAAAAATTATACAAACTTATTATAAAATAAAATAAATTGGAAAATTTGATGAAGAGTTAGGATATATATATATATATTATATATATATACCACTTTTAGAAAATGAATCCAAATATCGTCTATTTTTTGGGGGGGTGTTTGTTGGTTTTGGTGTCAAAATATTATTTTAATCATGATGAAACCAAGAAAATATACAAATGGGTACGTGTGTATGTTTCACCAATTTATTGGTTTACATTATATAATTCTTGGAGAGAAGAGATACACAGAATAAAAGTATAGCGTATGCTCGACTTTGTTCCACAATAGTTGCTTATCTTTTTTTATTAGCCAAGCTACATATTTGTAGAGTTTGTATAGGTACATCGGTATTTTTCTATGGATCTGACAGTTAACCATACAATTCACTTGTGGGCAGTGACTGTTATTCATTATCTCTTCTGTCGGTGACTTGATGCAGATAAGTTTTTTAGGCGGCACAAGTCATTTTCTTGTCGTAGGGATGTATGTGTCCACCTCAAAGAAATCCCTCATTTGTAAAAGGTCATTCCCTTCGCTCCCGCGTGTTGAGGAACAAGGTGGAACCTTCGAGGTTGATTGGATACTTAGCAAATTTCCTCACTCGGGTGACAAATGAACCCAAAACTTAATGAGCATTTTCCCGCGGTGGCGTCGACCACTCGATCGATGGAGGGCAGTGGGTATGGAGGCTTCTGGTAGGGATTGTTCAAATCGGTGAAGTTAACCACATCCTCCTTAAGTCACTAAGCCCACATTTGACAACCATTACGTGTAGTGCACCTCTTTGATGTGCCCAACTATGAGAAATCTTTGAACATTGGACTTAATGATGAGGACTTTCTTGGGATAGAACTTCCGATTTTCTGTTGCACAGGTTTTGCGTTGGGGTGCACATTCAATCGATGCTCCACCAATTCGGGATTGACGCCTTGGAAAGTATTGAATCCCAGTTAAAAACATCCTTGTACTCTCATAGGAAAGCCAAGATTTCATCCTCAAAGGAGGGCTCGAGGTTGAGATAGATTTGGACCAAGGTCTCGTGCCAATCTTGCCGCAAAAGTATTACTTCGTATGATGTTGGCCGTATTTTATGACTTTCCTCCAAGTGGAAAATGTGCCGCTTGGAGGCCGGTGATCTTCCTCGAGGATGTTTGGTAGATATGGTGTGTTGGGTGACTAGCATCTTGATCCTTCCTCGAATTGTCCCCGCGCGCTCACGAGGGAGGTCCCAGGAAGCTGACATTTTGCACTCTCTCCATTGTGCAGGGGTAGTTCAGGATTGTCCTTTCCTTCAAGTTTCCTTACGAATTGACCTTCTTATTGTGCAAGGGTAGAGTGGTATGCGTGTTCTCTGGTGTGCGTGTTTTTGTCATCTTAAGTTTGCAGTAGGAAGAACTTCTCAATGGGTACGAGAAACGTTTTCCACATACGACGCTCATGATGAAACCAAGAAAATATGCGAGGTGTGTGTGTGTATGTGTGTTTGATCAATTCTTTGATTTACACCATACACTTCTCTGAGAGAAGAGATACATAAGAAAATAAGTATAGCGTATCATCGACTTTGTTTTACAGGATTTGCTTATCTTTCCTGTTATCCAAGTGACCATTCATAGAGTTTATATAGGGTTCATTAATATTTTTCTATGGATACGGCAATTAACCATACAGTCAACATGTGAGCGGTGATCGTTATTTATTACATCTCTTCTATCGGTGGACGGGACATATAAGCTTGTCAGGCGGTACCAGTCATTTCCTTGACATGGGATGTATGTGCCGACTTTGAAGGAACTCGTCATTTGTACGGTCATTCCCCCAGACCCGTGTATTGAGGCATGAGGTGAAACCTTCAAGGTACAACCAGTCTTTGAGGTAGCTTGGATACTTATTGAATTTCCTTCTTCAAGCGGCCAACGGAGCCCTTACTTAATGGGCATTTACAAACCTTATTCCGCCCCACATCAAATCACTTGATAATTCTATAATCGGACAGCATCATCTCTGTTTTGTTTTAGTAAACATGAAAGCTCATGTATAATTAAAGGTAAACTAACTTATAATTTAATTGGCTCGCACACCAGCCGGAATATGAGAGTTTAATATTGATGGAGTTTCAAAGAAATTCAGGAATCAGTGATTGTGGTGGGATTTTACGCAATTTGTTTTGGAGAAGTAACTATGGCATATAGTGAAACCCCTACCTGTTTAAACGAGCTCTCAGACTGAAGTTAGTGCTTCGTTGCATTCTTTGCAACTCATCTTTTACTGTTAGTTGTAGGACACTTTAAATGAAAACCGATACACAAATGGTGGTGCATTTGTTTAATAAGAGAAATTTGTCTCCTTGTCACTACAGGGGTGCGTTTGGTGTCCAGTCAGAAGGCGGATAGTAAGTCGTTACCGGTAGTTATCCTCTTTAGTCCCTTATTTGGTGACCAAATTATATCGGTCCGTTGCGCGTCGGATAGCGTCCCGGGCAGGGTTTTATATTGGACAACTCCAATTTTTTTGTCCGCCTTCGCTGAAGGGTTCTCGCAATCCCTCACTTATCCGGCGTGGGTAAAAGCCTAAATTGCCCTTACACTTCTCACTTATTACAAATGCACCAGGTATAAATTAGATAGCAAAACCTTTTTTTGACCACACAACGCCTCACTCCGCCTCTTCTCTGCGTATCGCTTCACTGACGTCGTATGCCGATCTCCCAGACGGGCGGCGCCTTATCTCGGAGATCCTCATCACATCTTTCAGTCAAACAACATAATCTCTTGTGTTACATTCATATTTTTTGATTTGTCCTGTTACATTCGTATCTAGGGTTTTACGGGTTTCGATTGAAAGTTGCTTAATCCTCCATTTTCGCTCCTATTTGTCAAATATTCGCTGATTTCTGGTTCTGCGTTGCATCGGTGTTCACTTGTTTACTCTGGTCGAACACATCGAGTTTAATCTAGTTTGCATATGTTGATACTGCTAAGCCTAAGCGTCTGAGTGAAATGGGTTTTAAGATCCTGATATATATGGATTCTCCAAAACTGGGATTCTCTTGGAAAAGTTGAATTTCGAATCATCCTAACATTTGAGATATGGGGGAGGTGGTTTACTTCAAGCAGCTTCATAAAATTTTGGCATCTTAGTTTCCATTAACCAACTCATTACCACTGTGAAGAATGGTACAAAACCATTAAGATGAAGAGCGTCGCGTCTTATATCATTATATTTGTCCTACCTTTTTTGATAAGTTACCGTTATCGATGTGGTACCTTCTTAAACCAATGGAATATGGTTATGATGTTTTAGATACAGAGTAACATAGTGTTTTGATTGATTAGACCTGCTTGAGTTATGGCTTGTTGGTACTGTAACAAAATTTGACTGCTCCGCGTGTGTGTGCATGTATGTCTATGAATCTTCCCTTTTAGTATGACATTAATGTTGGTTGTATTTATCTGAAGAAATGAGAGTACTTTTACTTAGATGAAGATCCTTTGAGATAGAATATGCTACTGATATGAAGATTCCATTACTTTTCTTCTCAGATCATTTTTATAGAGAGAAATTAGTGAGTTTGACAAAACTACTCTTAGTCCTCGCAGTGTATTTAAGGTTACTCTTCAATTTGTTGTCATGTATCACTTTAGTTTATTTTTATCGGGCTGTTGTGCCAGGTAGTACCATAACAGGGAAGAACGTTGAGAACAAATTGCATAATTGGGGAATACAATATCGTCTGCTCAATGATTTCTCGAAGATGAGTGGAGTGGCGATTGATCAAGTCACACACTCAGTCGTAGTAAATTCAGATGACATGTGGGCCAAACTTGAAAAGGTAATAAGTTTGTTACATTTGGTGTGTTGCTTATATATTATTCTTTTATATATTATAAATGTTGCCTTATTTTTGGTGTGTCGTGTAGCTTAACAGCAGGCACTCGCAGCTGAGGGGGAAGTCATTCCCATATTATAAAATTTGGTGTTATTTGTTTGGCCAGCACCGTGCTACGGGATCAGGGGCGAGAGACCATCGGAATGTTGAGACCAAAAATCCTATTACGCATCCAGATAACGTGGAAATACATGATGAGAATGAGGGCGAGGAGGTGTAAGAGTCAGTTGCGAAGGAATCTCCGGTACTTGATGAGAAATTCCCATTGGCCCAAGATGGTGCTTCTAGTGTGAGCCGGGTGAAGCGCAGAAAAACACACGGGGATACCCCGACTGCCTTACTCATAAAACTGGAGACCTGATCACGAACGTTGAGCAAGTGTGCACGAAGGTGGCTAACCATTTTTCGAAGCATGCACATATTGTGGAGAAGGAGACAAACTGGAGAAATCGACAACGCTGCTCAATGATCTGAAGGTGTATACAGAAATAAATGGCATGACAAGAATTCGATTGGTTGAGCATCTAATGATGAACGTGGGGCAGTATCTCTATTGGTATAGCACAGACGACGATGGGCGTGCAGAATATGTGCGGTTGTTCATTGATGGTCAACTCCGTTAGTTGAAGAAAGCCTGTATACATTTTGGTTTTATGTCTCTTGCGTTGGGAACTAGTTGGTGACTTAGTGGTTGTTTTTAAGTTCATGTTTTGTATCTGCTCTAGTTTGATGACAGTTTAGTTTCCTACGTATGAAAACTGATGAGATTTTGTAAGTGTTCACTGAATTTATATCTAAATTTGGTTGCTTAATTTGGAGGCATGTTGTAGGGTTGTTCTTAATTGGTGATGAGGTTAAATTGGCCATTTTTGGTTGTTTTGAAGTTGCTGTTTTGTACATTTGAGTTTTTTATTGCTTCTCCAGGTTTGTTAGTCCCTGTTTTTATATTGGTTCAGGTTTTGAAGTCCCTGTTTTTGATGGTTGATATTGGCACCAGGTTTTGAAGTCCCTTTTTTGGTGGTTTTGAAGATCCTGTTATGTACATGCGGATTTTTATTGCCTTTACCTACTTTTACCACTGCAGTTTTCAGATGAAAAGGTTTCAGATGAAAATTGGAAGGAATAGTGTTTGAGATGGTAAATCGAAAGTTCAACTTCAAATCCCAGTATAGCGGCATTAGTGTACCAAAAAGTATTTCGATCCTTCCTGAATTTCAAGACTGTAATGTTTCTCAATGTTCTTGCTTGTGGGCTTACAATCCTGTTTATAACCCAATGTTTCCCAATGTTCTTGTTTATGATATTGCAACATTCCTCTCAAGTCCCAGCACACTTTGTTGCGACTTGAATTTCACGGGTTATAAAACTCCCAACAGTTCTTATAGAATGCATGTATTTTGGAGTCCAATCTATTGAAAACATTTCACCAATCTTGCAGAATCCTCAAACTTGCAAACTAACATGAGATACTAATAAGACACAAGAGAGGCAGTCATTTTATTACAAGAAATGGCACTGAAGGGGATTAGGACCATGATTAGCAAGGACACTATCTGATATAAACATTTTTAAACGGCTACTCATTATCAATATTGGATAAGGAGCATAGATGATCACTAGATAAGCTGTTTTTACAATATACATGTGCTAGTATTGATGGAACTTCTGAGCAATTGTAGCACGTAATCTTACATTATTAATTCATGGAGAAGTAAAATTAGCTTCTATATCGCATTAGAAACTAATCAAATCTATCATGTAGCAAGTTGGACAAAAATAAGAATCCTAAAGATGTGGATAAGCAAAGCCTAAATCATCGTTAACGCTAAACACTAAACTGTTGAGAGTTAGTATTTTCCTAATCCACCCAGTAGAAACAGAAACACTAAACTAAACTCATCAATCTATAACGTATGACCCTCGTTAACGAAGTTCCTTTTACAACAACAAAGGAAAAATAATGGTCACACAAGTCTTGAAAACTAACATATTACAAAGATTTAAGACAATATGAGATCATTTTTACTCATCTATCAGAACAGAGAAACACTGCCTCTAGCAACCTAGATTAAGGGGATGAAAAAAATCAATTGTATAACAAACACGCACACACACACAACAAGAAGCCAACCACTTCAGCCCCATAAATCACAAGAAGCCAATCAGTTTAAATCACAAAAATCATGAACTAAACTAAGAGTTTGAGAGTATCCATCAATACCAAATCACAAAAATCATCAACTAAACTATTAGAGAGTATTCATCAATACCAAATCACAAAAATCATCAACTAAACTATTAGAAGCCAATATCACGTTAAATCATCAAATCATTGTCTAAACATTCGTCTTACAGATAATAGATCAAAAACAGTAATTGAACAAGTCTATTTCTTAATTAAACACTGAAATTAAACAGAACTACTTACCATGTTCGAGGACACACTAACTACGTCAAATAATTTGTGATCCAATCATGGTTAGGGGTAACAGACGTGATGCAAGAAGGATCCTCCTCGATGGCAAATAGGCACCGGTTAACGTAGTGGTTCGCCTAAAATATCGGATCTTCCTCCTCTCCTTTGATGTCTCGTACTATTATAGGATGTGTCGTCGTGTGTCCAGGTAGAGCAGCCAGATTCCCCTCCGCCAGTTGCCGGATTGGCGGGTCTACGATGGAAACGGCAATGGGTCGAATGGGATACTTGAGCCACTGCTTGTATGCCCATGCGTACATTCGCAAGGACAACCTAGTGGGCGGCTTGACGAGGCGACGATGACGCATGGCCGAATTTGAATTCTCCATGGCCGACCGGATGGAAGAAAAATGGAAAGAAGAGATTGGTATGGCCGGATGATGCATGAAGACGAAAGAGAGCTAGGGTTTTGGATTAGAAAACAAGTATTTATTTGTATTTGGGAAAGGCAGTTTGGTAAGAGCACTTTATTTATCCAATATTGTAGCTAATCCACATTGACATCGCCAGATACCAAACCAGGGAGATCGATAAGCCACTGTCCATAGTTACCACTACCAAACGACGGTCGAACAAATTGGTCCGAAGTAAACCTGGAGTTATCCTCGAAACTAGATAATTTCAATAAGGACACCAAACGCACCCTAGATGTTAAAATTATACAAGTTGCATAGTTTATTTAAATAGAATGGGTACATGTCATAAGAGAGGCAAACTCTATGATATATAAATTGTTAAATTTCGGAACCGATGGCTACTCATTGATTCCCTTAGGTTTTGATTTTAATGTTTTCTAGTTTTTTATTTTAATTATTTTGTCAAAAGAGAGTGATCGATATTTGACTTTCAAGTGTTAAACTTTTTTATATGTAATAATTATTGTATTCATTCATCTTTGGTGAGGATCAATCAACAAAATCAATTGTTTTGAGAAGATAAAAAGGTAATCTGACTTCACAATCAAACTAACTTCAAAGAAATCGAGTCCTGACGTCTGACAATCTGAAGCACAGAGGAGTTCGACTGCAAGCCAGCTTGATGTTATGCACTATATGCGGCAACATAATTGAATCAGCTTTTCATCTATTTGCAGATTGCCAAAATGCTACGGAAATCTGGACAGAAGTATCTGAATGGTTTGGCCTTGATTATGTTAGAAAGTTGAGCCTTCAATCCCACTATGAAGCACATATGGCACAGCTAAATGGCAGCAATGGCCTTGAAGTCTGGAGAGCGTTATGGCAGGCAGTGATATGGGCTCTCTAGAAAGAAAGGGACTCCATCAGGTTCGATGCCGAGTCCTCCTTCCCTCGACCTCTGACTGGATTAAAACAAGCATGTGGACTTGGTTATCAGCTAGAAGACTAAATCATCGAGGAACTTCCAATGGGGACTGGATGCGATTTGTTGTTCACTAATGTTGAGAAGTTAATTAACCATCTGATAAGTAGGATTTCTGATGACTAGGTATCCCATGTTCTGGGTAGAGAATTGGTGAACTCTATTGTGTAATCACCGTTTTTATCGTTAATGAATTTAATTATAAAAAAAACTCAAAGAAAATGTGGTTATAAAATGAACTTTATCAAATGACAAAACATATTCATTAAAATTAATATATTTTGGCTTACCTGTGTGTTGTGGCTAGCCCCTTGGGACCTAGTTTGGTCTTATTGTGGGAAGAGGAACCCCTGGACCTCTCTAAACTCATAACAAATGATAAGGTCTGGCTTGCAAACTGGGTGGAGGATATCTGTCCTTGGTCTGGTCAAGAACCGTCTCTTAGCCGTATTTGTAGCATCCAAGTCTTTGGGCTACCTATTCAAGCTTGGTCACATACCAACCCAACTGCCATTGGCAACAATCTAGGCTCCTTCATATGCATTGAGGACTCTACACTTACCAAACAGGACTTGGAGGCAGCCCACCTTATGATCCAAGTTCCTCTTGGTTCGAAGGTAGCCCAATCTTTGAAGGTGCTTGTTGACGGCAAACCTTATTCCTTATATGCTAGGGAATCAGTGAAACCTGGTATCCATTGGTGTGTAGCCCATGTTTCTCTCTCTGTCACTGACTCCCTAGCATCATATGTCCTCTCAGTCTCTAGTGCCGATGATCCTGAGGTTATTACTGTAGCGCTAGACATGGACAAGGAAGTACCTGTTCCTGTCCATTTGTTCCTATTCTAGTCGTCCTTGATCCTGTAGTACCTCATATGGTGGCATCCCTAGTCATGCCCCCACCTGTGGGAGAAGGTAGCCCATAGGGTCCACCGGCCTCAGTGGTTCTATCATGGCAACCTGAAAAGATCCATTGGTGGCCTCCTTCTTTGGCTGACCTGAGTTCTCAAGTCTTGCCTACCCCAGAGTCTTGTTCTCCTATCCCTCTATCCCTTGTGTCTCCTAAGTCCCCTCACTCAGACTCGGTCAGGTCATCTAGATCTAGTCTTGTTGTGGCTGTAGGGTTGGGTACTCCCCAAGGTCCTAGGATGTTGGAGGTAGCCTTAATGCTGGGCAATGAGGTGGAGATCTCTCATGGCCCTGCCTATCCTCTACAGACCCTATATCCACATTCTCTGAAGGGGGCCTGACTGAAGTCCCAATAGCTCTAGAGGAGTTTTCCCCTCTTTGCCATACTCAGATGGTGGTCAATACTGCAGTTAGCTCTAAGCTTCAGCAAATTGTTAAACCAATAGCTACCTGCGGTCGACCCAAAACTAGAAGCCAAACTAAGAATGATGTTGATTCAGCCAGGGCAAGTGACCTGACTGTTTTGGATGGTTGGTTAGGCAAATTGGCAGCCCAATCCTCTGTAAGCCCTCCCGTGCCACCCCTGCCTCCCCTGTCTAGTTTGTACCTGGCTGACCCCCTGCAACAAACTCTGCGATTGATTCAATTATGGAGGTAGGCTCTCAACTTGGAATTGACTATGGCAGCCATCATGATGTCCGCGCCCGGCTGGTGGATATGTCTAAGTCTAGCCAGGAAGAGGCTAGTCATAGTGGCAATATGCCTGCTTCTACTCCTCAGGGGGTTGGAAACAGGCAGGACTTATGAAACTAATCACCTTCAATGTCTGAGGCCTAGGGTGTCAGGAAAGGAGATGGCAGGTTAAACACCTAATAAGGAAGGAGAAGGTGAATTTTATCAGCCTGCAAGAAACCAAGCTTCCAAATATAGAGAAATCTCTCTGTTCATTTTTATGGGATGATGCAGACTTTGACTGATGCTTCATAGGATCAACAGGTTCCTCTGGTGGCTTACTTTGTTTGTGGGATAAGAATAAATTCCAAAGGACAGCTATGTTTGGGGGGAAGGTTTCCTAGGAGTTTCTGGCCATTGGTATGGAGAAGCCTCATTGTCTCATATGGTTGTACGGGGCTAACGACTTAGCTAGTAAACAATCATAATGGCAGCATATGTCTGACTACTTGCAGCCTCTTAGACTCGGGAAATGTTGTTTGATGGGAGATTTTAATGTTGTTTTGGCCCTTAGCGAGAGAAAGGGGGTGTCTAGCAATAACCATGTACAAGAGGTTGAACTATTTAATGCATTTGTCAATGGTCTGGACTTGCAGAACCTTCGTATGGAGCGCAGGAGGTTCACTTGGTCCGTGAAGTCACTGAAGGCGATGAGCAGGTTGGACAGATTAATGGTCAGTAGTAAATGGCTGGAAAGTGGAGAAGCTTGGAGGCAGGTAGGATTGGATAAAGAAGGCCCGGATCACTGCCCAGTGAGTTTGTTCAACAGCATGCAAAATTGGGGCCCCAAACCTCTCAAGGTCCTTGACATTTGGCTGACTGATATGTCCTTCAACCTCATGGTTGAGCAGGTCTGGAGCAGTTCTTATGTGGAGGGTTACTGGAGCTACAAGATCATGAGAAAGATCAGACTGCTTAGGGATAGTATAAGGTTGTGGAATAAGGCCTCCCCAAGGAATCTTGCACAGGACAAACAATTTATGTTCCAAAGTATTAATTCCCTAGAAAGGAAGGCTGAAGTGGTTTCATTGTCAATTTCTGATCAACTGCAACTAGCCAATCTGCACTTCCAGGTGGGTAATGTCTCCAGACAGCTGGCCAGTATTGCTCACCAAAAATCTAGGATTCAATGGCTCAAACAAGGAGATGAAAATACCACCTTCTTCCACAACAGCTTGAAATCTTCCAGAGCTAAAAGCAAAATAACTGGCGTCTAGGATGGTTTAGAGTGGCTAGATGATCCTGGGAGCATCAAGAATTGTTTTTTGGCACACTTCAAAGATAGATTTATAGAAAATTTTGCCTTCAGACCACATTTTGGACTCAGGCTACAGTCTCTTGACCAGTACCAAAGGTTGTCTCTGTAGCAACCTTTCAATGAAGTTGAAGTTCTGGCAGCTATAGCCAGTTGTGGTAGCCATAAAAGCCCTGTCCCTGATGGCCTAAATTTACACTTTATCAAGCATTTCTTACCCTTGCTCAAGTCTGATATTATGCAGCTGATGCTGGAATTTTATAAAGGAGGCAAACTTGCTAAGGGAAGTAATGCATCTCACTTTGCATTGATGGCTAAAGCTACTAACCCTCTTTATGTTAAGGACTTCAGACCGATCTCTCTCATAAGCTGCATGCCCAAAATCATAGCAAAGGTCTTGGCTAACCGGATTAGTTTGGTTATGGACAGTCTGATTAGCCATAACCAGTCAGCATTTATTAAAGGAAGTAGGCTCTTAGACAGTGTTATTGCGGCAAATGAGGTTATTGATGAGGTGAGGAAGCTAAGGAAGGAAGCGCTTGTCTTCAAAGTTGACTTTGAGAAGGCGTTTGATTCAATCAACTGGAACTATCTGCAGCAGATTCTGTCCAGCATGAATTTCCCCCTGCTGGAAGTGGTGGATCAAAGGCTTATTGGAATCAGCTTCTACTTCCATCCTTGTGAATGAGAGTCCAACTAAAGAGTTCTATCCCACATGTGGAATTCGGTAGGGGAATCGTCTCTCCCCATTTCTTTTCTTGCTCGCTGCTGAAGGTTTATCTGCCATGATCAACAAGGCAATCAACCTCAACCTGTTCGCAGGGCTAAGTGTAGGCAGAAGCAAGGCGCAGGTTTCTCATCTGCAGTTTGCGGTTGACACTGTCATCTTTAGTCAAGCTGACTGGAATTCTGTGACAGTTTTTAAGGCCATCCTTCTGAACTTTGAACTGGTCTCCGGGCTAAAGATTAACTTTGGGAAGAGCAAGCTTATTGGGGTCAATGTCTAGGCTCAAACTTTGGAAGATATGGCTGCGTTTCTGCACTGCCAGGCCTCTATTCCTCCCTTTAGATACTTAGGCTTACCTGTTGGTGCAAGCATGAGGAGACCCTCTTCATGGAAACCGGTCTTGGATAGATTTTGCAATACTCTTTCAGCCTGGGAACATAAGTGGCTCTCCACCGGGGGCAAACTGACTCTGCTAAATGCAGTGCTTGCAGCCCTGCCTTCCCACTTTTTCTCTTGCTTTAATGCTCCAAAGACTATTATCAAGTAGCTGACCAATATGCAGAGGAAGTTCCTCTAGGGTAGTTCAAGTAGCAAGGCAAAAATGCGTATGACTTCCTGGAGGAAACTTACCACATCAGTGTCCAATGGTGGACTGGGAGTGCACTGCCTTGCTTATTTTAATGCAGCTATGCTGGGGAAATGGGAGTTCAAGCTTCTCAATGATAACCCCTCACTAGCAGCTGCAATCCTGATATCAAAATATGGGGGCAACTCATCTTATTCCATAGCAGGTCTAAGAGTTCTCCATAATATGGAGAGCCACCCAGCTATTGGACGGCCTAGAGGCAGGGGATATACCTCTGCCTGGTGGAATAAACTACAGGAAGTCTTGAGCTGCTCCTGGTTCACTGACAATGTTTCACTGCAGATTGGGGATGGGGCTAAAATCAAATTCTTGACAGATAGATTGCTAAACAACAATGCTCTAGCAGAGCGCTTTCCAAGGCTATACAGGAATGAGGTGTGCAAGGATATCAACATTGCTAATGCTGGGTTGTGGACCCACAACAGTTGGTCCTGGTGCTGGAGGTGGAGGAGGGAGGTTAGGATCTCTGAACTAAATGACCTTGTTGAGCTATCAAGGCTTCTGCAGGACATTGCCCTGAATCTTATGCAGAAAGACAAGTACATTTTCAAGCTTGACCATCAAGGGGCTTACAAAGTCAGGGATGCCTATGGTGCTATCACTTCAGGTATGCATCAAGTTTTTTCTCCCCCGCACATTGCACTCAGCAAGTTGATTTGGGCGAGTATTGCCCCAAAGAAAATTTGTATTTTTGCATGGAGTTTAATCCAATATTCAGTGCCTACTAAAGAAATTCTGCAGAGGAGAGGCGTTATTCCAACAAACCAAGAGATAGTCTGTCCTCTCTGTTGATCTGAAGATGAGACTCTCCCATCTCTTTTCTGAATGTTCTTTCATTAGCAGACTATGGTATGGCATAGCCTCTTGGCTATCTCTGGATCCAGGGATCTCTATCACTGGAGGTACTATTGTTCCTAACCTGCTGGATCACTCTGCATCTGCCTCCCAAGGTGTGAATGTCCCTGCTTGGAACTCTATTTGGCTGGCAGTGGTGTGGTCCATTTGGAAGACTAGGAATCGTGCTCATTTTTTGTCTGCAACAACTTTGAGTCACAACCTACTCTATAGTATTCAGAGGGAAGTGTGGATGTGGATACGAGTTGGTAACTAACATGTCCTGTTTCCCTAAAGTTTCACTGATTAGGTACTTGATCCACATACTTGCCTCCATTTCTGTTAATGTGCTTATAGTATGCTTCACATCTACATATTTGTTTTTACTTGCTTTAGTTGATTTGTGCTGTCTCATTGCACTACATCTCTGTATGGTTCAGGTTAGGTGTGAAAAAAGCAGCTTGTGTCACCACAAGGCTCTTAGACATGCGAAGTTGGGTGACCATATAATTCTTGTTAACAACTCCAGTGCCTTCTTACTTCACTATCTTCATATTCGGTAAAGGTTAGGTCCAGGCAAGAATCTAACTACTCCGAGCCTAGTCAAGGCTAGATCTATGCCAGGCCCAGGTGAAGGCCTAACTGTTCTGAGACCAGGTCGCAATCTTGCCAACCAGGCAAGCAGGTGTAAGGGAGCATTTCAACGTGAGGCAATCAGGAAGTGAACTGCAGTATTACGCAGTTTGCTTAAATGAACAAATAGAGAGCCAACAATTAAGAGGTCCATCTGATCCTGCTTGATTGGACTCCAAAGTCATAAGGCTGTCCAGCAGTAACTGCCAAGTTATAGTACCTGCTGCTTACCCGACTAGAAACAGTGTATGTCACATGACCTCTGAATCTGAAAGGTGTACCCTGTTTTGCAACAAGCACGAAGGTCAGCTCCCCCTTGCAACAGATGAGTCAAGGGCCACAAGCTTGGGCACGAATGCTAATAGAGAAGGCTGTTAGATCTTGATCTTCTTGCAGTTACATATGCGAGGCCGTAAGATGGAGGTAGGGTAGCAAAGGAGGTTGTATCACTCTTAGGACTACGATGCTATAAGGTGAGCAGGTCGAGCTGTGATAAATACTACAGTAAAGACTCCTATAGCCATATTTAAATGGCAGTCTGCATAGTTGAAGGTCAGTAGATCAATGCTGCAGTAGCCATTTATTGGACTGTTGCAACAATCTCATGACCTCGATACTATAAGGTGAGCAGGCAGAGCTGTGTTTTAGCACGGTAATGACCCATGTAGCCATTTTTATGGCAGCATGCATATCTTAGGGTCAATTGATCACTGTTACACCCCCCTCTCTTTTTTTTCTCCCTTACGCTCTTCGACGGCTGTATCATGTATTCTGCTTTATCTTTACCTTTTTTACCTCTGGTAAGAAAACTTGTACATATTCTTATTATTAATGAATCTAGCTTATCAAAAAAAAAAATTCGGCTTAATATTTTATGAGGCGTCATAGGAAAGAGTGCGCACAGGGGAGGAGGCAATGGGATAGGGGGCATGGTCCCCTCATTATTTAAAAAATATTATACATATAAAAAATATTTTTTAATTTGATCCCCCTAAAATATTGTAATTATATTTGTATTTGAACTAATACATTAAACCTGTTTAGATCAGTTGACAGAGTATCAGATTTTTTAGACTTATTATCATGGTTAGAACCCCCTCTGCGCTTTTTCAATTCTTTTATTTTTAAATTTATTTTGGATAGTTTTTTAATATATTTTATTTTATAATTCTTTAATATAATTATTTTTGATAGTTTAATATTTTGCTGGATTGTTGGTCAACCAAATTTCAAACTTCTGAAGTTGTTTTTATTGTAAAGAAGTCAGCTATTGGTGCAAAATTGTAGTTGTCTCTGTATCAAACGATCGCAATAACTTCGGAATGTGCATACCGATCGGACCGGATCTTTATTGATATTAAAATATAAAATTTTAATTAATATTGATATTAAAATATAAAATTTTAATTAATATTGATATTAAAATAATCTAAAAAAAGAAAAAAATAAATAATTTTTTTTAAAAGTACAAATAGGCCCTAAGTATAAATATATAATCCATACTTATCTCTCCTTTCACCTTAAATTTTTTTTTTGTTAAGCCAAATTTTCATTAATAGAAGAATATGTACAACTTTCGTACAAGGGGTAAGAAAATATAAGGAGAGCGATAATAATGGATTAGAGCAAAATGGCACTATTAAATTCCAGTACTTCTATTTAGTGAAGTTACTGAAAGTCAATACATCAAATGACACAATGCATATTGGGTCGCAACGGAAATAGCCTCTTTGTTTAATTATAAGGGTAAGACCACGTACATCTGACCCCCAGACCTCAACTTAGTTGGGAATATACTGGGTACGTTGTGGAATGTGGATTGTGGAGCGATACTTGAAACAAAAATACATGGCTCATAGCTCTTCTAGCTGAAGCAGGGGGTGGGGTATTTTTTTAAAAATTATCTGTTGGAGATAACAATTAATACAATTGTTGTCTAAAACAAAATTTAATGACCATTTTGTTTTAGTACCCTAATGTCAAGGGTATTGTTTTTAAAATTGTCTGTTGGAGATAACAATCAGTACAATTGTCGTCTAAACAACATCTTAATACATTTTTATCAAAAATATTGTCTAAAACAATAATAATATTAATCATATTTTTTTATAGGTTGATTAAACTTATTTTAACTCTTTCAGTTTTTTTACCGCAACATCTGAACGTGCATACCCAATCGAACCTGATCCACTCTGTTCAAATTAAAAAAAAATTGGCTACTCCCCTCACTTAATTTCCTGGCTCCTCCTTGAATGCACATGCGTTTAGCCTATAAAGAAAAATTATTAATAAGAAGGGGAATTCGGGTTAGAATATCCCACCCTATTATTTTATTAACTTTTACAAAATTTTGTGTTTTCCCCCACCTCTTGTTCGTATCTCAACCTCTCCTTGACTCATAATTCTGATTACGCCCGTGCGTACACTTTGTACCTAATCCAATTATATATATTCCTTTATCGCCAAAAAAAACTCTCATCAAGTATCAACTAATTTTTTAAAATTGCGAATGCATAAACAAAGTATTGAACGGTACCAGAAAAATTTAACTAACCAATTGGAATTCATTCCATCACAAAGTTATAGGCTTATTCTCTATTTGCAATTCTATGGAATATTTTATATGTTTCCATCATCAAATAACTATTAACCCTTACAATATGAATTTAGAAATAGCTCCTAAAAGAAATCGGTTTAGAATATTTCAAAGTCAGACATTATTTCTGAAAATTAAAATACATTATCTCAAACAAGGAATTTTATTTTTTAACTTTCCGGTCCTAATGTATAGAGTCCACACGGCATAACGAAAATTATTCCTATAATTTTATTAGAATAAACTTTGTACTTGTATTATGTGGAAGGGGTCTCTGTCTCTGTTTGGCTGGAAATTCGAAAGCGCGTAACAAATTTCCTTTCTCGGCTAATGGATTTTGATACGTTCTTTGTAGATAGATAAACTTCAATTTCAACCCATTTTTTTGAACATTTGTAAACTCTACAAGAAGTTGTTTCTAATTGTTTTCTTCATATTTTTTGCAATTCTTGAAAAGCAACTCCGAAAATATGATTTCTAGAGGCGTTATTGTCCGCTTAAAATTACACAAGTAACAAAGATGAATTTATTTTTATATTTTAAGTCATAAGCTATTTCAAAACAACCTGTGCAAACAGTATGTAAAGCAAATGAAATATCTTTTGGCTTAAAGACTTTTCGAATAAATGTGAACCTTGGTAAAAGTATCTTTGCGATAATATATAAATACAAACTTTATAAGTAATTGCATTTTTATTTAATAAAACGACAACTTATTACTTATCAATCAATAATGAAGTTTTGTAAATGAATAGATGCAAAAAGAAACTAATATTTAAACCGACTGATTAAGACTTAAACATCCTTAATAAGAATTCGCTACAAAACAAAACATGCCTTGGAATGAAACCATGTGCAGAGCAGAGCCATGATTCTGGCAAAACACAGATGGGGAAAGTGTGTGTGGCGTGGGTGGGGGTGGGGTCCGTTCTACCCCTGGACTGAACCAAATATTTATGTAAAATAAGTGATCCCATGCATTTACTAATTGTTTAAGAAAAATGTTTTTTGGGAAATAAATTAATAAGGATTCATTATTGCTGTGATCCGTTTGACGTGTTGATTGATTATAGATTGCAATACAATCCATTTCCCAGAGTTTGAAGTTTGAACGTCAAATGTTTCATAAATTCGCGATGGTGACTCCTACATCTAAATAAGTCTATTAACATGCAAATGCACCCAATCCAATTACAGCCAAGAGCTAGCTGGATGCCAAATCCAAACCCACTAACGCGTACAATGGATTCCTTTTTTTTTTATTTGTTATTTTCTGAATATCATGCATAAAACTTATGGTTGGAGTTGTCCTGTTGACGTGGATTCGAAGTTAGGCTGTAATGGACTGATAATTAGTATAAATTTGAAGAAAACTTAGTAGGACTAATAATACTTTGTATGTGGAATTAAATAATTGCCGATGTTTTGTTAGTATGATCAAGGTCAAAGAGTCCTCATTTTGTGAAGAGTGCAAGAAGTCATTGGTACTGCTATGTCCTAAGGCCAATCACCTTAGGTCTATATATTAACAATTTAATGTTGTATATATGACTGTACCAACATTCACTACTAGTTTATTTATACTCTTTGTTTATATCATGTAAAATAATAAAGCTTAGCTTTGATAACTTAGAGTATATATCACAAAGAGTTGTGATGATGGAATCACTCTAATTAAAGTAATCAATATTAAACGTCTCTAACCATAATATTAGTGAGATAAGGCATCACTAATACAGAAAGATTAACATGGTCTCAGCCAATTCCTTTTGAAGGAAATAATTGATCTCATCAACTATAGTGTAGTGACACTTAAGATAGAAACATGGATGCTTGTAGTTGACAAGTACATCGAATTGACCCGCATAAATATCATCATATTGTCAATGCATGACACACTAAAGAATAGTAAGTGTAAGTGATCATTTGACTTGAGTTCACCATATAGAGATCTTGAATATGAAGGTTACTCTTTGTTTCTATCCGAAGTTACACCGTAAATGGGTAACAATGGGTAGTCTTGAGAGAGATTTGAAGTACAAAAAGGTTGTGAGTGATCAACAAAGAATTCACCGCTCCTAAAACATTACGAGAAGATATCATAAGGCCACTTTTAAAAAGTCATGGAAGGCTTTGCAAAGCACAAGTTCAATTAGAAAAAATTTCTAATTAGAACTTAATGACCATGATTTTAAGTATAAGAAATCTTCTGTATATTATTGAGGATGACTAGTAACTTCAATACACGAGATTAGGGATATATTATTGGTGAAAGGATATTAATTACATGAGAACTAATTTTTGAAAAGATAGTCTTCTTTCATGACTATTTTCAATACTTGGGGGCCATGCTATTTTACTAAAGGTCACTAATGGTCTATGAATTAGGATTAGAGATTAATGATTTACAATGGTATCAGAGCCTAGTTCAGGTGTCTGGATCTGAAGAGATCGTGTGATCTATAAGTGTGTTGCCCAGATTCGAAGGATCTTGTGACAGTTTGGTTATAAAACGCTGAAAAATGCTAAGGGCCCGTTTTGCGCAGCCTTCTAAAAATTATAATTGAATTATAAGCACCTCGATTTACGAAATAAGTGTTTT
>JAOWBN010078878.1:0-20338 GCA_028565015.1 Pinguicula moranensis
TACTCCTATTTATAGACTTTTGGAAGTAGCATGCATAGTGACACATGTCTTCTTCATGCTTGCAAAGTGACACTTGTTTTTCTTCATACTTTCAAAGTGACACTTGGGTTTAGGGTTTAGGGTTTAAACCTAGACCCTAAACACTTGCCCTTCTTCATGCTTCCAAAGTGACACTTGTCTTCTTCAGGCTTGTAAGGTGACACATGTTCTTCTTCATGCTTGCAAAGTGACACTTG
Source organism: Pinguicula moranensis (assembly GCA_028565015.1). Lineage (NCBI taxonomy): Eukaryota > Viridiplantae > Streptophyta > Magnoliopsida > Lamiales > Lentibulariaceae > Pinguicula > Pinguicula moranensis. The sequence continues at coordinate 237 of JAOWBN010078878.1, forward strand.
CCCCTATTGAATGCCACTTCATAATTTGGAGGGCATTTCTTTTATTATTGGGCCTTAAATCCTTCATGGGCCGCCATTATTTTTCTTGGGCTGAGTTTGTTTGAGCGGGCCTTTTCCCATCATTAGCAACGTGGGCCGAGGAATGAAATTGGTCTCGAGTTGGGGCTAGGGATCCGAGAGTTCTCACGAGCGACTCATCATACACAAATTCGAAATAGGAAGACTTTGAAGTCCTAAATAAGAACAGTTCAGACATAATCCTATAAGGAAAGATTTTCTTTTTAGTGATTTAGAGGAACACTTTGGATTGTAATTATTTGGCCGTACTCCCTTTTCTTTCATTGTTTATTCTTTTAGCATCTAATAAAGTAGATATGCAAAATTTATTTATTGAATAAAACATGTCAAGATTATTACGAAATAACACTGAATATCACAAGATGCCGATTAGAGTAAGGAAATGATGAATAAATAGAGAGATAAATAATAGAGAGAAAGAGGTGAGAAATCTTATTATATTTCTTCATCATCTAGTTATCTAAATACAATACATGAGCTAATATATATATATATATATAAGCTTCAATAAATGAATAAGGTATGATGATTGGAGGGAGGTTAGGGGGGGACATTGGATGAAAATAATAGATATTCATATAAATAATTTCGTAATGCCCTTTTAAATGTCCATTCTATCATGCCTCATTAAAATTTTATTTGAAAAAAATATGGAAAAAAATTTTAATCAAAGAAAAAGAGTATATGATTATCAATCGTAGAAAAAGGGTACATGATTATCAATCAAGATGTATCTTCAAAAATGTTATCGCATTAAAAACCTTGCTAAGAAAAACCCAATGAGAAAAAATTCCAGGGATATTTTTTTTTGGAAGGCCAAATTTCATTAATACAAAATATTTACAGTATTTACAGAAATGACAAGAACAAATATCACCAATACTCGTGAACAGTTGAAGCTATGAATCTATTTGAAATAAGACTGAGATCCTAATCTTCACCTCATAATCCCTATCATGTATAGGTAAGGGTGATTTGGTACACGACTCACATAGCGTCATAGTAGATTACAAATTCAGCATTTTGATCATCGCCGTCATCCGCTATTCACCAAATCCTAATGTCTTGATTGTAACTCATCAATTTTCTTTTTCGGGGATATTGGTATATAGCTCGATAGGTTCGGTGAGCTATACCTGTAATGAATGATAGGTCATAATCCGATCCAATTCAAAACTTAGAACCAACCCAAACAAACACATATCTTCAACTTGCATCAGTGGTCAATCTGGTAATGTGATCTGCATCACCGTGATGCTCAAAGATAGAATGGACGAGATTCAATTTTGTAACCCTGTGGTAGCAACAAGTTCATAGATCCTAACTGTGTTGCTCTGCTTCATGACTGACAAGAGAGATTTTAGGAAGGCCAGCAACATTGTTCTGCTTCATCAATTTTAGTTGACACCTTGGCCATAGTGTTGGGTTACACATTAGAGAAGGCAGCATGTAGCTATACAGATACTATGTTGGCTAAACAAGTAGTCGCCATCATAAACATAGGCTGACAGCGTGATGCATGGCTTGATCAGCATCAGACTAGCCAGATAGTCAAATGAGGGCGAGTATGGTTTCATGGCTGTGGCCCAAATCACTTGACCTAACCTGTACCACATGGAAATACAAAGAAATTCATATGGCACAGAGATAAATGGATAGATAGAGTAAGGCTGATGCCAGTCTTGTATTAGGGGCCTGACAGTCCTGTCCTAGACCAAAGGTAAGGAAGATCCCAGCTTGATGAAACTAGCATAAGAGGTAGTCATGTCTTGTTCGTGGCAATGAAAAGGATGATCCAACATCCTGCATACCTATTAAGATGAAAAATGAAGGCATACAAGTGGTTGTAGTAACCAGTCAGCCAAATTATAGGGAAACATATTAGCATTTCTTTTAGCTCGCACCCACAACCATGAGGCTTGTTGAATGTCAAAGAGTAAGAGTGAAGTGTGATGTGCCGATGATGTGAAGTGAAATTTGTTTCTTTCCTTCCAAATTGTCCACACTGTGGACAGCCAAATAGAGGTCCAACCTGGTGCATTAACTCCCTAATGAGTACAAGTAGAGAACTCTAACAGGATGGAATAATTTTATCACTAGAGTCATTAGAGGATGGAGCCAATGACAACCAGGAGGATAAGGCCTGCCAAAGCGTGCTGGAGACAGGACACTCAGAGAAGAGATGGGTGATTGTCTCCTCACCAGAACTACAGAGAAGGCATGTTGTCTCCATTGATGCAGCAATGATGTTTCTCCTCACCAGACCCAAGAACCATTGACCCAATGTTCTGCGTCAGCAACATTGATATCCTTGCACTGCTCCTTTCTAAATAGCCTGGGATATCTCACTGCTAGCTGAGTGTTAGACAACTAGTTATCAGTCCAGAAGTGAATGCATTGGCTGTTTCCAAGCTTTAGGGAAACGTTCTCCCTAAACCAGCTACTATTTAAGGTGTCCTGGAGCTTGAGCCACCACTCAGAAGCATAGCTTCTGCCCCTAGGCCTACCAACAGAGACAGAGTTGTCCTGGGAAAGAAGAGATCTAGAGCCAGCAATGAGAAGGGGGTACCTCCATACTTTGAGTTTAGAATTGAAATCATCAAGGAGGGAGAACCATTGAGAAGTTGCATGCCTCATTTCCCTAGCATAACAGAATTGAAAGAGGAGAGACGGCATTCACTTAAGCCACTACTAGAAACTAGTGTTGAGATCTTTTTTCAGGACGTCAGGCATAGTTTTTTCTTTGATGGTGAGCTGCCCCAAAAAAAGTGTCTCTATATAGAAGTCAGCTTTTGATGATGGTGTTTGGGGCTCTGAAAGAAGAGAAATAATGAGAGGGAAATGCTGACAAAACTGCATTCAAGAGAGTTAGCTTCCCCCCAGAGGATAACCACTTATGCTCCCATGATGAAAGAACCTTGCCGAACCTTTCAGTGACAGGCTTCCAGGAAGCAAGCTTTCTCATGCTAGCACCGACTGGGAGACCAAGGTAGTTGAAAGGAGTTGTGGCGGGTTGGCAGTTTAGATAAGCAGCCATATCCTCCAAGGTCGAAGCTTGGACATTTAAACCAATCAACTTACTCTTTCCAAAATTAATCCTGAGGCCTGAAACAAACTCAAATTTAAGCAAGATGGCTTTTAAAGCGTGCACAAATTTCAAGTCTGCCTTACCGAGAATAATGGTATCATCAGCAAATTACAAATGTGATACTTGCACCTTTCTTCAGCCAATACTCAAACCTGTGAAGAGCTTCAGGTTGACTGCTTGATGGATCATAGCGGATTGCCCTTCTGCAGCCAAGAGAAAGAGAAAGGGAGCAAGTGGATCACCTTGTCTGATGCCACACGTAGGATAGAACTCCTTAAAAGGGTTGCCATTTACGAGAATAGAAGTAGAAGATGACTCCAAGAAGCCCTTGATCCACTACAACCAGCATTGAGGAAAGATTATTAGGGACATGATCTGCAGCAAGTAATTCCAATTGATTGTGCCAAAAGCCTTCTCAAAATCAACCTTGAAAAGGAGGGCTCGTTTCTACAGTTTCTTGACCCTCATCCACAATCCCGTTTGCAACAATGACATTGTCAATGAGCTTCCGTCCTTTTATAAACGCCGATTTAGTGCATTTGATCAGACTGTCCATCAGTAGCTGATGTTAATGAAATTTTCTTTCAATGTCAGTAACAACGTCTGGCAATTGATTTACAATCTTCTTCAAATGAAATATCATTTGAACTTTGAGTTCACATTTTATTTGAGGATCTAAATACTTCATTATAATTTGAGGTGATTACTTCTCATCTACTTATTTTCTCAACTTCAATTTGGATAAACCAAACATATATTAATATTCTTATTTGAAGACCCAGCTTCATGCATTTTTTGTTGAGTAATTGATAAACAAATTGCACATCTGAGATGCAAATTATTTGGTTTCTGACCATAAACTATTTTTATTGGGGAGAATTGACGATAGTAGTTGGCTTGATGCGTAGTACTATTAGTGCATATAAATCACTTCTCTCACAAGTAGAGATGGGCGGTTTGATTTTTTGCCAGCCGAATCGTCGGAAAAATCCAATTTGTGGTTGGCAACCGAACCTTATCTTACCTGTTTTGTCCCGGTCTGATTTCCTACAGTTTGCGATTCGTTTGCTATTTTTTGCCGATTTAAGCAATTCTCATGCAGTTTTCCGGACGGTGTTTAGGTGGTTTCAACCGCCAAGAGCCGTCGAAGCAATTTATTTTATTTTTTAAAAAATGCTGGTTTCCTGAATTAGAAATGACCAATCATAATCTAGTCGTGTAACGGCCAGTTATGGCTTTCAAAAACTGGCAATCAGACCATTCTCGATCGAAGATGCCCATCTCTACCCACAAGCCAACATGAGGGAAGCCCCCGCACGAGTGGTGATGGACGAAGCAGAAGCAAGAATATCATCTTAATTAATGCAAACATTGGTGAGAATCCAATGCTCCAAAAACCTAAGGGCTCCTCAATCTTAGACATTAATTGGTCTGTCAATGATTCATCATGAATTCAAGAAGAACAAATTCTATTTGAAAATAAGCAACAGGATATTCATACTTATTTGAGAAGACCAACATTATCAACGAATTAGCCATCAATACCATGAATAGTGATTATTTAGTTGATGTATCAACAATAGTATACCTAATTGGTCTACATGGCAGATTTACATAATTGCACAAATATTACCCTAAACAAATATAGGATTCTAATAGCCCAATTGCTGGTGTTGGCCTTATATTAATTTTCAAGTAGCAAATAAATATCCATTGATTGAAAAAATTCTGCTTTTTCAGTATATGTACGTATGAATATATCACATCAATATTTAACCAGGATGATAAATTATTCAACTCAATTGTAAACTTTTGGTTTACTGAAAAATGAGCACATTCTTGTATGTGTGTAATATAATGTGAGGGACAAACAAATAATAGTTTTATTCGACTAGAAATAATGGATGCAACTTTTGAGATAATTTATACTATTTTCATTTATTGTTAGTAGGATATTCATTTCAATCGGGTATCTCTAAAGCCCAATAAAAATCTTTGAGACTTTTGTATTAATAAAATTTCCCTCTTGTGGAGTTCTCAATCCATATATTATCCAAAGTTATATATACATAAAATTTCCCAACTTGAGGTAGAGACTACATTTAATATTATTCAATATTCAGTACATAGTAGCATTGTATGCTACACTTCATGATAAATCGTAAAATAACAAAACACCATAGCTTAGCTATCATAACCCATTATCGTAACTAAATGAATATTTATGCATAAATTCAATAAAAGTTATGCATATTCACGGAGATTAACTCTTCAAAAGCTTTATGAGTCTCTTCTGAGCACTTATTTCCTTCTCATTTTATTTCCAATAAAAACATGTAAAAGATCAATTTCACGTGTTACAAGTGTGACAAATCTATCTTACCAGATAGGTGACAACAAATTTAGACAATCTTATTGTCTTGTCTTCACATCAAGAATATTTTAATAATTCTCCCACTCCCTGGGCATTCTTCAAGTTGAAGATGTGTTATGGCATAATGATGCTAACTTTTCAAGATCACCATGATCTCTACATTATTCCCAATAGAATTACTGGGATTGATTTGCTCACATACAATCCAACATATATGTCAAACAAATTTGAAAGGACAAATTTTAATCAAGCAATGCCCAAATCTAATTTGAAAATTTCATCCAAAAAAATTGACTATTGGATTTGTTGGATAAATTTTATTTCCTTAACATCAACCATGATCCAATTATGAAAATGAGTTGAACCAGGGGTGGACGGAGGGTGGGGCTAGGCTGGGCCACCACCCACGCCCCACTCTCCCCAATATGTATATTTTTCAATATTGAGAGTATCGATTACCATCCGGTTGCTGTAATCAATAATTTAAAATAATTTTTTTATCTATGCTCAGAAATCTATATTATACTCTCATCATTCATAACTTATAAGCAAATGAAAGAGTTTAATAAAAAAAATCCGCAGAATTGAGAATGAAGTTTTTGAGCCTTAATTTTTGAAAAGTTTGAATTTTTAAACAAGGAAGATGAAGAAAATGTTTTTGCATGGCTACGAATCCAAATTTGAGGATCGATTTTGGCTTTCACTTTCTGCAATATATAGATGGGTTGAGCCATTTATTGAGTTAGAACATAAGTTATGTTATGTATTGAGAATTATATTTCTCTAAAAAAATATTTTATTTTCACTACTAAAAATTTTTGTTTTGTACCCCAAAAAACATTTTTAGCCACTCTTAAAATAAATTTTAGATCCGCCCTTGAGTTGAACTCTGTCGGAGCGCAACTTTCATCGCTAAAATGATGTATCTGCATCTTTTCATATCATTCGTGAAACATTTATTCATAATACACAAATAAACTTGAGTGATCATATACTCAAATCAATCTTCTAAATATCAATTTAATATTTTCATATTTCTGATCCTCAACTAATATTGAGAATTTTTTCCCAAATCATAAATTATATTAGATTTTTATGAAATTTTAATACGTCATTATATACATGTTTGTAATATAATGAATAATATATAGAGAGAGATGGTAAATTCAAATACAAAATCATGGACAAACTTTTACAATTCCAAAAGAAAAATTAACCTTTTTTTTCTTCTAAAAACAAAGTTACGAAGAAATCCAAATTTTAAACATCAAGTAAAGATTTTTCCAAAACTTTTGGAGAAAAACATACGTGATTTTTTTTCTTCTAAAAATTTTTGGAAATGAAATTAAATATAGTTACTTATAATGATGAAAGTAGAATGAAGATGCCTAAATGATATTTTTGAGCCTTTTGACAAGGAAAATCAGCAAAGATAATTTTACAGGCAACTAACTATTCTTCACAACTCCGTGTCACTATCTCAATACAATACATGAATCAATATATATATATATATTTCAATAAATGGATAAGGTATGATGGTTGCAAGGAGTTTATGGGGGCATTGGATAAGAATAATAGGCATTCATCTAAATAATTTTAAAATAGAACTAAAAACTATTGGAACAAAAGAAAGTCGTTTTGTCATAAGATGAATCACAATTTTTGTTCTGGAGGGCGAGACACACAATGAGGGAAGAAGAGGTTGGGTTATACTAAAAATATTTTTAAAAAATAATTACACTATAAATGTTTTTTGTTGGAGCGGGGAGCATCCTCTCCGCCCTTTGATCCACCTCCGGACATAAGGCTATATACTAATCACTAAATTAAATTATATATCCTAGTTCTTATCGCATATTTGTTCAAGAAATAAGCTCATGGGATAAAATAATAATAGTACAAAAAGGTCAGATGCCTAAGGTGAAAATATTATTTCAATCTTCGTGTTACTGGTTTAATTAACTCACGAGTTGGATAAGATCGGATCAATGGTCCCGATGGCTTTTACCCGTGGCTACTTGTAAACACCACTCAGTCCTAAAGTTTCCCAATGACAAAAATTGGGCTATAAATTTGAAATGGGCCTTTACAATCTAGGAGCATCAAGACCATTTTATTCTGAACCCATTGGGTCGGCAAGTTGGACCCTTAACCACGCAGCGAACCCAGGACCCAACTAAGTAAATTTTTATGGGAGGGGTGTTGTTGTTGAGCCATCATTCAATTTATTTGATTAATTCTTGCCCTATGGTGTTGAGCCTTCCAACGGGCGATCTTTGGGAAGGCCATTTGGATTACAAAGTTAAAGTTGTATTCCAATTCTTTCTTAATAGAAATATTCAAGGAGCATTGTATTTTAATTCTTTCTCATTCCAAAGCTCAATCAATGTGTTGGATGAAACAATTTGAGAGAACAATCACGATTGAGTGTAAAGTCGGATCTTCGATGATCCTTTTGCTCAAAAGAATGTGTTATATTTATAATTGTATTCAAGGTATAACTAAAGATTTCTCTTCCTAATTATACGGCTAATTACATGATAAGTTTGACTCAATTATATCGTAAGTTTAAGTGTATGGGGTCATTGATCTTAATCAAGATCTTTGACATCTTTATCATTAACATCCCCCGCAAGCGAATGGGAGGAGAAACAACCAAGAGCTTGGATCGGAGAAGCTGAAAACGTGCAGTACCGACACCTTTGGTAAATCTGTCAACAATCTAATCATGAGTACTTAAATGATGAATAATGATATCCTTGTTTAGGACCTTCTCACGGATAAAGTGGTAGTCAATCTCAATGTGCTTGGTGCGGGTATGGAATACAAGATTAGAGACAAGAGCAAGTGCCCCAATATTGTCGCACCAGAGAAGAGGGCACTCAATAAAAGGGATTTGAAAATCTCAAAACTGACTTTTGAGCCAATATAACTCAGGAGTAGTCAAGGCCATGGCTCTATATTCTGCCTAAGTGCTAGATCGAGAGACTACACTTTGTTTCTTGGCGGACCATGAGATTAGACAGGATCCGAGAAAAATACTTTATCTTGTCGTAGGTCGATGGTCAACTGGGTTTCCAGCCCAGTCTGAGTCATTGAGGGCCTAGAACTGAAGAGATCCTGGAGTATACCAGAGGTATTGTAAGATACATTTAGCAGCACCCAAGTGAGCCTTAGATGGATTGTGTAGATACCGATAAAGCTGATTGACTGAAAATGCAATGTCTGGTCGGGATAAAGTACAACATTGCATAACTCCAACCGTTTGACAATACAAAGTAGCTTCTAAGGACCCGAGAATAATAGAATCGCTAGAGCCAGACTAGAACCCAGAGACATTCGGAGAGGGCAAAGGCTTGGCACCAGCCATTTTATTTTATCAAGAATGTTAGAAATATACTTAGACTGGTGAAGATGTAAACCAGAGTTATCTCGTATGACCTCGAATCCTATGAAATAACCAAGATCACCCATATCCCGAACACGAAAGGGAATCTCCAGGTCATTAAGTAAGCTAGAGATCGTAGACAGTGATATCCCAGTGATAAGTATATCATCAACGTAGATCAAAATGAACATATGTACATCTCCTGAATGAAGTGTAAATAATGACAGTCATTCACAGAATAAACAAAACCAATGTCAAGTAGAGTACTAGACAGTTGTACATATCAGGCTCGACATGTCTATTTAAGGCCATGAAGAGCCTTCCGCAGCTCCATATAAATGACCTCTTCAAGATCACCATCGAGAAATACATTAGATACGTCAAACTGTCAAATATTCCAAAGAAAATGAACAACAATAGCAAGAAGTAGCCAAATTGTAGGTATTTTAACCACTGGGCTAAATGTCTCATAGTAGTTAAGGCCGTATTCTTGCTTAAATCCTCTAGCAACCAAATGGGACTTATACCGATCAATCGATCCATCCAACTTCTGTTTGATTTTATAAACCCACTTGCAACGAATGACATGTTGCTCAGGAGGGCAAGAACATAGCACCCATGTATTATTATCAATCAAGGAATCAAACTCTTCTTGCATAGTTGAGACCCATTCTGGAGATGAAGCAGCCTGTAAGTAGGTAACAGGCTCTCGAGGTATCTGAACATTGACCAGGGCTTGAAAAGGGTGACGCGTAGCAGTAAAAAGATGATAATCATGGAATTTCTTAGGTTGTAGGGAACCTTTTTGAGAGCCACTAACAATGGATGAATGTGGTGGTAGGCTAGGTAGTTATGGGCTAGGATAAGTTATTAACGGGAGTTCAGGAAAAGGAACTGGATTGAGTTGAGGTCGATGCTCATGGTGATTGGATGGCCTATCAGGCAAAGGTATAGAGGCGAAACCCAGATGAGACTGACCGGAGATGCTCGGGGACACGGTGGTCACTGGTACTATGGTAAGGGTTTAAGTGATGGATGGTCAGATCAATGGGTCAGTGGAAGGAACAACCGAAGGTGCTTGAGAAGAACCTGAGGTATTAGAATCACATGTATATAAAGGTAGAAAAGGACTAATGACAGTGGTGAGATTACCTGAGTCGGTGGCAGCTTCTGAAGAGGTGGGAGTATGGGGCAAACTACCCTTCCGAGATGGAAATAGAGCCTCATCAAAAATAACATGGCGAGAGATATATATTTTGCTAGAGTATGGATCAAGGCATTTGTATCCAGTATGTTGAGAACTATAGCCTATGAAAATGCATTTTGAGCTTTTGAACATGAGTTTATGTGAGTTGTATAGACGCAAGAGTGCATAATAGGCACACCCAAATAACCTGAAGTGTGAGTAATCAAGTTTGAGATCATACAATTTTTCATATGGACTTATATTTGTAAGAACTGTTGTAGAGACTCGATTTATGATAAATATGGCTGTAGAGCATGCTTCAACCCAGTATTTTTTGGGTAATTGAGATTGAGCAAGAAGAGTAAAACTCATTTCAACAATGTGACGGTGTTTTCTTTCTGCAACCTCATTTTGTTGAGATGTATGAGGGCAACATAGTCTATGGAGAATACTCGTCTTGTTTATAAAGGCTTTGAACTGACTGGAGCAAAATTCACCCCACCCCCCACCCATAAGATTGGAAAAGTTTGATCTTAAGAGAGAATTGATTTTCAATCATTGTATGAAAGGTGACAAAGGTTTCGAACGCGTCAGATTTGGCCTTAAGTAGATATAGCCACGTAAATTGAGTAAAATCATCAATGAAAATCACATAATAACGAAATCCATTAACTGAAAACACTGAAGTAGACCAAACATCTAAGTGAACAAGTTCAAAAAGCCTACTGGTAGTTCGACTCGATTACTCAAATGGCAATTGTTTACTTTTTCCAAGTTGACATGGTTCATATACCAGATCAGAAACCAGTTTACCAACAAAAGATAATTCAAATTGATGAATGACAAATCAAACAATACTAAGGGATGAATGTCCAAAACATGAATGCCAAACAGAAAATGTGGGTGTAGTACCAACTATCCCGACTAGAGCAGATTTGATCCCTAGACTAGATGGACTCAGCCGGATCGGGTACATGCCACCATTACTCGCCCCCTTCAATAGTGTTTGCCCTATTTTGTTGTCCTTTGCAAAATAACCAGACTCAGTGAGGACAAAATAACACTTATTATCCACACAGAATTGATAAACAGAGAGTAAATTTGCAGAGGCTTTTGGACAATGAAGAACATGAGATAAAGTAAGGGGACGTATAGAATTTTTAACAGTTAGGGAGTCAGTGTTCAATATCGGCAAACCTGTACTATTACCTATAGCAACCACGTCAGATCCATTATAAGGCTGTTGATGGGCTAGAGGAGCATAATTATTTGCAATATGTTCATTTGCTCCACCATCAACAAATCAAACACTGTCATCAATATCTAGGTTGACTTGGGTAGCCATAGCAGAAAGACGTGCAGGAGGATGCCGCCCTTGATAGGAAAAATTCATCCGCAGATAAAAATCAACAGTAGTATGATTGTACCGATCACATATTTGATATTTTACAGCCTCATTTGAAGATCCATGTGACTGCTCTCCTGTTGAAGTATCAAATGCAGGCCTGCGATGAGCTTGTTCAGAGCTTGAATTTTGTGGCCCAACTGAGTGACGGCCCCATCCGTGACCATAGGAATTATTTGGCCCATAATTAAAACTAGACTACTGCCCAAAATTATTCTTTCCAAATAGCCCATTTTGTCTAGATGGCCCAGAATTAATCGGCCCATGTTGTTGAGACTTTCCGTAAGAATAATTGTTGGATCCAAAATTAATCGGCTCATTCTGTTTCCGTAAGAAATGTGCTGAAAGTTTCAATTCCCTCACTGAGTCATCCTTCCAGAAGCACCGTAGAAGACGGCAGGCTCAACGAGGTGGGAGGCAGCTTCTGGGAATAGGATACAAGCGCGGTTTCAAACTTCTCCAACGCCATGGGATTATCTTCACGGAGCATATTAATGTTTGCTATGAATAGGTCAAATTTGGGATTGAGTTCGGCCGCAATATATGATATGAAATCCTCCTATGAGATCTCTATGCCGCTCATATGTAACTCGGCATTCGATTCACCGTGTCCAGGTAATCACTAAATGATTTAGATCCCTGGGACAAGGTTTGTAGGTGACGTCTCAGATCAAACACTGTCGTTTTATTTCGCCCAGAGTATTTGTTGGATCACTACATGATTTAGATCCCTGGGAAAAGGTTTGTAGGTGACGTCTTAGATCAAACACTGTCATTTTATTTTGCCCAGAGTATTTGTTGGATACTAATTCCCGAACAGCGACTGAAGTATTGAATTGGAAAACCAATTGTAGAACACGGTTTGTAAGGGTTGAATTTATCCAGCACAAACATCTTTCGAACCAAGAAAGATATGCTTAATTTGAAGTTTCAGCATCTTCTGCAGCAGCATTACTGGACATAAATTCCAGTGGCTTTTTCTCAGTATCATTAACGATACCATGAGGTCGTTGCTTGTGAGTATTAGCATGATTTGGGATGCTCACACAAGGTAATTGCTTCCATCACACTTTGTAAACAACTGGTAGTAGATTTGGAGAATTGAATGTTGAAGAAGAAGTAACAGCCATTGATAAATGTTGGTTGATACTTGCAGGTAGACATGAGCGGTTTGGTTGCCGATTACCGAACCGTCCATTTTTGTTGGTTGCCGATTTTTAAAAATGAAAATCTTAACCTTAACATTAAATATACGGTTTTCCAGGTCTGGTTTCCTCCGGTTGGCGGTTCGATTGCCCAAAAACCCCGGTTCGGTTGATGATTTTGGTTCAAGCCGGTTTTGGACGATTTCATGACGGGTCTGACACTGTTTCAATCTGGTTCAAAACTCCGGCGGAACCGACTTTTTTTTGAACTTTTTAAAGAAAAAATTTGCTTCTTTCAATTTTTTTAGAAAAAAATATTTTTTTATATTTGTCATATAAATCTATAATATATATATATATATTAAGTTCCATAACCAAATAACTTATCATAATAAACATATTAATATACAAATATTATTTATACATGAGTATATGATAATTTATAAATTAAAATATAAGTAAAATTACATTGACCATATAAATGAAGTGACATTTACATTTATAGCACTAATACAAATAAATGTACGTTAAAATTTATATTTACAATTTAAATTAATTTACATTTATAATAAAATTAAAAAATTAAAAAAGGAGGGGAAGGGCTTCAACTATAAATAAATTTAAAAAGGGTCTGAAAAATTATGAAATTTAAAAACTTATATTTGTAATTTATAAATTTATAAGTTTAGGGTTTAGATTTTTTGGTATTTTTAGGATTTTTAGGGTTTTAGATTTTTAAGAGTAAGTTATAAAACATAGTTTTTTAGGTTTTTTAGGGTTTATGGTTTGAAAAGCTATAAAAGTTATAAAACTTATAAAAAATTTAAACTTATATAACTTATAAAAATTTTAAACTTATATAATTTATAAAATTACATAAATTGTATAACTTTTATAATTTATAAACTTATAGTTTGGGTTTAAGATTTTTAGTTTTTTTTTTAATTTTTAGGGTTTTTAGGATTTTATGTTTTTTAGAGTTTGAAAAGTTATAAAACTTAACAAATTATTAAACTTAATAGTTTATATAGCTTAAATTATATAACTTGCAAAACTATCAAACTTATAAAAAAAAATTTAAGTTATTAAACTTTGTATAACTTAAAAACTTATACAAACATATATAAAATTGTATAACATTTATATTTATATAAGTTTAAACTGACATGTTATACAAGTTTTTAACTTTTAAGTTTTATAAGTTAAAATTTTTTATAAGTTACTAAGTTTTTAAGTTTTATAAGTTAAAAAGTTTATAAGTTAAAAGTAATAAGTTTTTTAAATTTTATAAGTTTTATAAGTTTTCAAACCCTAAAAAATCTAAAAACCCTAAAAGTCAAAAAAAATTATGGATACTTTTCCGGTGGAAAACCACCAGAAAAGTGTCCATTTTTTTGGAGTTTTTTTTTTTTTTAATTTTTCGACGGTTTTCTCCCGTAAAATTTGACGGTCAAACCGTCGAAAATGATTTGACCGACCAAAAGGTATTTTTTTTAATTTTTTTGGTCTCCGATTGGTTGAAACCTTCGAAAATAGCAGGATTTCATTTTTTTAATCAAAACCTCCAATTTTTGAAACCTCCGATTTTAGCAGGTCCAAAAATTGATGGTTAGCCGATTTATGGTTGAAAATGCTCATGCCTACTTGTAGGTTCAGAAAAGAACAGGGACACACAGGTTCAGGAATTGAATGTTGATCGAATAAGAGCGTGAGTTAATGCAGCGCTGATACCATGAAACATTTTGAGAGAAGAAATACGATTGGAGTATAGAGCCAGATCTTCAATAATCCTTTTGCTCAAAGGATGTGTTATATTTATAATTGTATTATCATAAATGAAGATTTCTCTTCCTAATTATACGGCAAATTACATGGTAAGTTTAACTCAATTACATGGTAAGTTTAACTGTGTGGGTCAATGATCTTAATCACCACCTTTGACATCTTTTATAATTAACATTGGACAATGTGTGCTTGTCGACTGTCGTGGTCTTTATCAACTTTAACTTTGTTGAAATTTATGGAGCATTGGGTTACAATTCTTTCCCACTCAAAAGCTCAAAATGCATTGGACAATGAATGATTATGCGGTCTTTCTCAACTTGAAGAAATTTAAGTGGCCAAGAGCATATGCATGATATTTACAAACGTTAGAATATCTTTAAATTATTTTATAATTGTTTTTATTGACTTATTACTAAAGTAATTTATATAAATATGACAATATGAGATCAGAATGGTCAGACCATTGTTGCGTTTGAAATATTGTAACGTTAGAATGAGAAACTGATACGAAGTATAATAGGACAAAAATGACCTTGAAAATATGATAATTGTTGATGAAGATCTTATAGTGCACATTTTTCTACTCAAAAAATTGAGTACACCATGTCCATGAAATAGAAATTCTATCTGATAACAAAAATCATACTAAATTATTGAGTAAATGGCCATTAGCCCCCTTGTACTATGCCTATTAGCCAACTTACCCCCATGTACTTTCAAAAGAGCCACTTTACCCCTGTACAATTAAAAATAACCCCCTGCCCCCGAGAAACCCGCACGCGCGAGTGCGAGACTGGAAAAACATTTGTGGTACGGAAATATCGATTTTACCCTCGACTTTCTTTCCCTCTGTTCGACCTCAAGAACCTTAAACAACCGCTCCGGCGCACGACTCCCTCTAGCCAATGCATCAGTAAAGCACTGGAGTTGTAGAGTGGAAACCCTGCAAACCTCCATAGTTATTGATTCGGCCAAAATTCTTACTAAACTCCATTGTCGGTAATTTGGTCTGGAGTTGTAGAGTGGACCCCATTTGTGTTTTATGTGGGAAACTTAGATACAGTGGAAACCCTGGAAACACTGCACTGGAGTTGTACAGTGTTGATGCCGCCGTCCACCGCCGAGAAACTTCTGCTTCCCAGTAGTTATTGATTCGGCCAAAATTCTTGGTTGGGATTTAGGGCTGCATTGTCGGTAATTTGGTCTCAAATTGGGAATCTCTCTCTGCTTCGTCTGGTTGCAGTTATCGGCGATCTTGCTCTCAAGTAAGGGTTTTTGTTTCTATTCCTTTTGGTTTTAGTATTTTCTTTGGAATGTTTTGCTGGTTGTAGTCTTTACAAAAAGGAAGAAGTGAGTGGGTGGCCATTTGAGTTTCTGCAGTCTTCTAGGCTGGCTATTTGAAGCTTAAGTTTAGCTTCATGAGCATTTCTGAGCATCGAACAGAGGGAAAGAAAGTCGAGGGTAAAATTGACATTTCCGTCCCACAAATGTTTTCCCAGTCGCACACTTGCGCGTCCGGGTTTCTCGGGGGCAGTGGGGTTGTTTTTAATTGTACAGGGGGGTAAAGTGACTCTTTTGAAAGTACATGGGGGTAAGTTGACTAATAGGCATAGTACAAGGGGGTTAATGACCATTTACTCTACAATGACTAATGATGTTGTTGATATCTTTGTCTCCACAGCTCCTTGATGAACATGTATCAAGAAAGCTAGTGGCAGTTTGGTACCTGTGAAAGGGGCTAGCTCCATTGAAATCTCACCAACTATTAAATTACAAAATTGTCTTTACGTACCATCATTGTATTGTAAATTATTATCAGTCAGCCATGTCACTAAGGAGCTTGATTGTACTGTTCTGATGTAGCCCAGTAGGGGTTTGTTATGCTTGCTCATGGCTCTATTGATCGACAAGTTTGGATATGGTATCGCCGATTAGGACATCCTTCTACTGGGTATGTCAAACTCTTGTTTCCTCAAATTTTTTTGGAAGGTTCGGTTGTTTAGTGTGATTCATGCACTTTGGCAAAAAGTCATCGTCACAATTACTCTTTAAATAATACTCGATCAGTTGCACCATTTGATTTAGTGCATTCTCATTTGTTGGGACCTTCCCCGGATAGTGGAACACATGGTTTTAAGTATTTTTTATTTATTTATTGATGATTGCACCAGGATGACTTGGATTTATTTTTTGAAGCACAAATCGAAAGTTGCTAAAAAATTTCTTGATTTCTATGCCATGTTTTAGACTCAATTCAACTCCAGGTTAAGATTCTTCACAATGATAATGACAGGGAATTTATTAATGATACCCTACAATTTTTTTCCAAGAGCGAGGTCTCATCTATCAAATTACATGCCCTGACACCCCTCAACAGAATGTTGTAACAGAAAGAAAAAATCAAATTCTTCTCGAGGTAACAAGAGCTCTTATGATATAATCTTGGGTCTCTCGGTCGTTTTGGCCAGAAGTTGCGACTACTGCAACCTTCCTGCTAAACAGGTTACGCATAAAGATCTTCAACTTCAAAACGCTGCTCCAAACTACATCAAATTTTGTCTTCGTTCCACCCAACCTTATCCTACAACTGCTGTTTGATTGTTCTGTATTTGTTCACATTCAAAAGATAGATAGGAATAAACTTGATCTGTGTGCCACCAAGTGTATATTTGTGGGGCATTCATAAGAAGGGATACTTGTGTTTTGATAAGGTCACTCATCGTGTACACACAACTATGGACTGTAATTTCTTGGAGACAGAATACTATTGCTCCTACCCACCACTCGGTCAGGGGGAGATCTTACAGAGAATCAGTCGGTTGGAATTTGATTTGGAATGGATTATACCAACCAAAACTGTCTCGGTTAGTACACAATATCTCACACCCCCTGGCTTGCCTGCTCAATCATCTGAACTTTTGTCTGGATCTCCTAAGGTACAATCTTCTCCTTTAGAATACAGTCCTGAAATTATTCCCGCTATCACTAACTATGACAGAGATGAAACACTTGAGGAGAGACACGAGGAACCAATATCACATTATACCTCCTAGGAGTACACGGGGAATCACTACAAAAAGGTATGAATCTGAGCATGTGTCACGCGCCTCCAAATACCCCAACTAACTTGTTCAAGGGGAGCAAATAAGGGTATTGTGCATTCTCTGCAGCATTATATTCTGAGAAAATTCCAGGAACATTACACGAAGCAGAATCAAGTGAATGTTGGCAGAAAGCTATGAACCTGGAAATGAATGCCCTTGAGAAAAGTAAGACATGGGACATATGCGAACTCCCTACAGATAAGAATGCAGTTGAATGTAGCTGGATATACTCTATAAAGTGCAAAGCCGATGGTATAATTGAGCGTTTTAAAGCACGACTGATAGCAAAAGGATATACACAAGCATATGACATCGATTATTATGAAATATTCTCTCTAGTTGTCAAAATTGATACGATCCGAGTTCTTTTCTACATAGCGGCAAACTTGGACTGGTCACTTCACCAATCAATGTAAAAAAATGCATTTATTCATGGAGACCTCAAGGAAAAAGTATATATGGAAGTACCTCCCAAATTCACACATCACTTCAAAAGGAATGAGGTATGTAGACTTTGAAAAGCATTATATGGCTTGAAACAATCACTTTGAGCATGGTTCAAACGATTCATATCAGCAATAAAGCGATATGGATACAAACAGAGTAACTATGATATACTCTATTTCTAAAATGAAAGGGGGAGTTGATCACATGCCTCATCATTTATGTTGATGCAATGGTAATAAAAGGAAATGATGGTACTGAGATCACAGAACTTCGAAGAAATCCCTTTAGCGAGTTTGAAATGAAACATCTGGGAGAGTTAAAATATTTCTTGGGAATTAAAGTAGAGAACACTACAAAGGGTTTGTTCATCTCCCAAAAGAAATATATCTTGGATCTATTAGCTGAGAACGGACTAGCAAACAGTAAACCTGCTTATACTCCTTCAATTATGAATCAGAAGCTACAAGTAGTTTTTTTTTGGTAAGCTAAGTTCTATTGATAATAATCGTAATAAGAGTATGTACAAAATGGGCGCTTAAGTAAAACGAATTACAGATAGGACAAGCAGAACGCATTACATGTGAAGAAGCCTCAACTAAGCTTGTTTCAATTCGTGACACTGAATAGTGAATTCAGTAGATGAGGTCTCGATCATGATAACCGCCCATCCTACCCTTCCTTCATGCTTCTATTATAGCTAAGGGTGATCGGGTACGTGGCTCCCCTAACATCAAGAATGCACAAGCATCTCCGCATTCAATTCATAGACACCTTCCGCTCTTCATCAAATCTGGTTATCATGACTATCATCTTATCGATACCCTTATTTCAGGAATATCGGTACATAGCTTCTTCCTATTTGATGAGCTATCCCTGTAATGATTAAAAGGCATAACCAGTCAGGTAAGAATGTGCAGAAATACTTTCATTAAAACCATTACCTCCTTCACCATTCAGATATCAGATTGACTTGTGTGTTGCTGTTTTCTGTGATAACCTGGAATTAGGATGATAGTCAATTAATGCATATGCCTCAAAAGGACATGGATGCCACACTTAGGATTGTACGATACTTAAAAGGATCACCAGAGAAGGGGGTCTACTTTAGAAAAAATGGACATTAGATATCTGTGGATATACAGATGCTGATTAGGCAGTGAACCCCATAGGTCGAAGGTCAGTAGTTTGGTATTTCATGATAGTAGGAGGAAATCTGGTGACTTGAAAGAGTAAGAAACAGAAGGTTGTTGCTCTATCAAGTGCAGAAGCTGAATTCCGAGGAATCTCTCGGGGATTGACCACAATCTTGGAAGTAGGGAAATTAATGACTTAATTGGATTCCCGAACTCTGAACCATGCCAGCTCAGATGTGACAATCGTGCAATCATAAATATTTCAAAAAATCCTGTACAACATGACAGGACCAAACACATTGAGATTGACAGACACTTCATCAAAGAGAAATTGGAACAAGGAATAGTCAACTTGTCATTCATCAATCAGAAGAACAACTAGCAGATATCCTGACTAAAGTTGTGTCTAATCGATCATTCATCAAAGTATTGAACAAGTTTGGAATTGAAAATCCTCCAATTCAACTTGAGGGAGAGTGTTGAAAAAATTCCTAAAATAAAGGGATTTTCCTTTGTCATGCCATAATCTCCATTTCACACCAAAAGGAGTAATCTCCTATAAGTATTGTACAAACCATGTTATCAAAAATATGAAGAAAGAGTGAATAACAAAAACTATATTCTCAAAATCACCAAAATATCAGTAGTGATTATAATGATGAAAATGGCATGAGAAAAAGGCAAGAACACTAAAGGGAACAGATCTTGAAAGAATAAAAAATATTGAAGATGAAAGTGAAACCAGGGAGGAGCAGGGACCCAAACTTGGAAGTCACAAAGTTAGGGGGTTGGACACAAAATTTAAAAAAAAAACACTATAAAAATATTAGGGTGTGACCCCCCTGTCTCCACCTCTGGAGAGGGGACTAGGTGATATGAATTCTTGCCAAACTTGTGGCAAAACCCCACACCAATTCAAGATTCAAAAAAACAAGATCTAAAAGGGACGAATTTGTTGTGCTTTCG
>JAOWBN010078988.1:0-20328 GCA_028565015.1 Pinguicula moranensis
TCACGATCTTCCTCGTGTGTAAATCTCATGAGTATGTGCTTGTGGTCTAGTAGACCTATAAAGATCTCACCCTTTAAGCCGAAAGCAACAATTAGCTTACGAATTTTTGGAAGTGATGGCCGACCGTGAGAGAATTTACCAATAAGAGCAATGTGGAAGGGAGAATTCAAGGAGGCCATGTCTTCCTTGGTAAATGACACTTTCGGTTCTCCTTTCCATTCACATGGAGTCTTCAGCGGTATGGGTTTATATGATGGGGGTTTGTTTGTGCCTAAGACAGAGGTGAATGATTTGAACGTTGGGGGAGCTTGCGGGTTGATTCCTTGAACCAGAGGTGGGAAAGAGTCTATGTCTAGAGATGTAGTTCCCGGAGGGTGCGTCATTCTGCAGCTCAGAGGTCTTCCCGGGCAACAAGGGCGTCCTCGGGAAGAGGGTTATCAAGTATAGGAGCCGGACAGGGGCTGGAGAGAGAGGTTGGGGACGGTGAGTTTACTGTGAACGGTGAGGGGTTCCAGAGAGGTCGAGAGGTTTTTACTGTTCATGTATTGAGAGAGGATATTTTCCTACTATATTCCTGGGATTTTCCTTAGTTCTTGGTAAGGCCCCTTATAGTCTTTCGGATATTTACTTTGCTAGTTACCGAACTTGGGTCTGTAAATTTCTCATGGCCACTATTTGATCTTTAAAATTGGTTCAAGTCTCATACATAAAACTATTTGAAGTTGTGGCCAGCTATGCTATCAAAGACTGGCTATTCTTTGAGGACATGTTCAGTTGCATGATAATATCATCATTTGAAGAATTTTGCAGTGGCAATAGAGGCTACCTTACATTTTGTGGTTATGGTTGGAAGGGCCTTTGACCTGAAGGGTTCAAGACATACTGATTATTGCTCCAAGAAAAACTGGGGTGATCATTTTTTTTTGTTGAAGGTGTTACGCTCAAAATTGTTGGGATATCTTTGATGATTTCCCACATAATTCTATTATTCCTTTAGAACATTGTCCAACGAGATCCCTTCCTTACAGTGTTCTTGAGGATGCATTCCCCCATAACTATCACATGATGGTTGTTGCTCCATCATAATCGGTCGTGGAGATAGTCCTCGGGTCAACAACATTTCAATATTTGTACTCATAGCATGCATGGCGACAACCAAAGCATCCATCTTATGTCATATCTTCCACATGTCTTCTTTTGGGTTTTTTCTCATTGGGCCATCGGTAACAATTCTGGGCCATAGCTTGCAGAAGAGTGTAAGCCTCATTGTATGACTTTTTCATAAATGTACCATTCGAGCCTGCATCGTTTTCTCTTCTTGTTGTACTCTCCAGACCATTGTAAAATGCTTGAATCTATCTCCAATGTGGCATGCCATGGTTTGGGCAGCTTCTCAAGAGGTCCTTATATCTCTCCCATGCTTCATACAGAGTTTCCATGTCACATTGTCTGAAAGACGTGATTTCACTTAAGCTCCTTGTAGTCATTGAGGGTGGAAAAAATTGTATCAACAATTATTTTCTCAAATCATCCCACACATGGATGAAGTAAGATGGCAAAGATTGTAGCCACCTCCTGTCTTTGTCACGAAGTGAAAAAGGAAACAGTCTAAGTCAGATGGTTTCCTACATTACACCTGCATACTTTAAACTATCGCAAGAGCCACCATATGTAGAATGTTGCTTCAATAACTGGATTGTGTTTGGCTTCAACTCATAGTTATTTTCTTGGATAGCTAGTCTTCGAATGTATGGGGTTTCCTCCTTAACTTTAGGGGGATCAAAGTCCTCCACAGGTCTAACATCCTCATTTGGTGTTATGGTTAAATCGCCAATATCTGCCATATTTCTTTGTTGTCTATAACAACTCATAGGATGCATCTCCACGACAACATCAAGAAGATAGGTATTTCTTTGAGGACAGCGCCTTTGGCTCCTACATAGTCAAAGAATCTTACAAGTAGTTATCCTTAGAAGCACCATCAGCATTCTCAGATGAAGCGCAAAGGCCGTTCAAACATATAGAACAAGTTTGTCCCAAAGAAAATCACCATTCTAGTTTTGAAACTAGTACAAAATGCTCTGCCTACCAAGGCTAACCTGCAGGCTACACATATAATCCTAGTAGGACAGAATAGTAGGTGTACACTATGCCACATTAGCCATGGAATTGTGGAGCACCTATTCCAAAATTGTAGTGTCACTACTCATGCATGGGAGCAAATACATAAATGGTTGTCCAATGAGGGTGTGGTCTCCATCAACAGCGCCCAAGCTCCAACTTTGCAAATCTTGTTAGAAGGCAAGCACCCGGGCACACATTCTGATGCTTGGACATCCATCTGGTTGTCCATCATATGGATACTATGGAAGAACCAAAATCTTTATCACTTCTCCGGGGTGGAACCAAACATCCATAACATAATCCACATAATACAACGGACGACCTGGTTATGGCTAACAACATCCAGAAAGGAGATCCTATTCCCCTACTCTGACAAATTGATTGCTGCAGCAAATTACCTGCATGAAATTCAATAATCACTGAGCAACTACAAACAATGGCCTTCCATTCTAGGATTATTCAGATATTCATTATAGTAGAGGGGATAACTAATATAGGAGCATCCAAGCCATTCGAACAATCCGAACATGAAAGTAATTATTTTTTTGATGCTAACCAGTTGGCCTTGAATTATCATGAAAATATGGACAAGTGGAAGTCTAAGAGGTGATTTATTTGAAGGTTGGGTCGAATTTGATGAGCTGGCAACAAAGAAGACAAATCTCGTCTTAAGCTTGGACAACCATTGAGGAACTCCGATAAACTGTAAGCTATAATACATGATGTGGATAGTTCCTACTCATCAACAAAAAAAAAAAAATACTGCGATCAGCTCTAAGAGCGGGGAAGTTACCCCTGCTCCCGGCAAGTAGGAGAAGAGACGACCTATCTTATGCTAACAAGTTTACCAAAAATTTGGCTTAGGAGCATGAATATCTGACAAATAGAGAGAGTCACTCAACCATCATGGCACAAAATCAACCTAATTTTTCTCACAAACGTTCCTGCATCCTTTGATGAGGATAGATTGAGGAGCATATTAAGCAAGCATGGCACAATTCTGGAGCTAAAGATAGCACAAAAACTAAACAAAGAGAGTCAAACATTTGGTTTTGCTGTCTTTAAGGATATACAGGAGGAGAGAAAGACATGTTGTATCGCCTAAACAACATTTGGATAGGCTCTTACCATCTGCATGTTAACATAGCTAGATATCCGAAGGCACATGATCAAAAATCTACCACTATAAAGCTCCCAATTATGAAAAAAAATGAGAAGCTATTCCTTACTCAGCTGAGCCTCGGGTATATTATGCAGGTGCATCAACTAGTATTGCCGTTGAAGTAAAAGGTAGAAAGACACAACTGCCAAACAAAGGAACTACTCTCCCTCTGTGTGACCTTGGGAAACAATATCTTATTAAATTTATCTAGGTCACTGCTGAGGAATCCTATGTCGGGCTAAAAAAAGGATATGATGGCAAATTATTACCTGGTATGGATTGGATTAAACTGCAACTAGGCTTGAAAATGGTTGGCTACTTAAATATCACTACTAGTATTCTATCCACTATAAAACTATTGGTGTGGGAAGAACAGGAGCACGATCTGGAAGTACTGATTGAACATGATTTAGTATGGCTAGAATGATAAATAACGAAGCAAGCATGCAATGGACATCATTAACTCAAAAATACTCCCAGAATGGATTACTCCAAGTAGGAGGTTTTAATGCACTTAGACAACCAGCAACTATTAGTAGATCTGTGAGGGCCATAAGTCGGAGATATGCCTCAGAATGGTGGAGATCTATGCATGAAGTAGCGAAAACTGCTTGGTTTGATCAGATCACAAAGATAAGTGTAGGAGATGGAACTACTAGTATCAAATTTTGGCAGGACAAATGGTGCCAAAACAGAACACTAGCAGATCTATTCCCATGGGTATTCAGGATGGCTATATCCAAACACGCTTGTGTATCAGAGTGTCACGACCTTGTTAGCTGCTCTCGGCCATGGCCCCAGTACGGGAACCCTAGCGTGCTGAGGGCTGGCTAAATGGTGCTTGGGGAAGAGCCATGCTACTTGATGACACATTGTGCGAATGGTACGCGCATGCTGGGAGTGCGCGGAGATGAGTTTTCCCTCGGCAACATAGGCCAAATCCCAGTTGGAGGCATTTTGCTCGGAGATGGCTAGAGGAGTTGAGGAAATTGTGCGGCCGGTGAGCAAAGTGAGGCATGGTTTCGAATTGGCCGAGCAGAAGACAATATGTCTCGGTCAAGGCGAGTTCTACCTCGGACGCTTTGGCATTTGATGAGCAACTGTCGAAGCAGAATTCAATTTGGAGAGGTTTGTCTCGAGGATGGTCGAGATGGTGTTGGGAGTGCGCGGAGATGAGCGAATGATGGTTGAGTGATTGTGAGTTGCTCGAGTAAACGACAGATTCTATTGACCAAGACGATGTCTACCCTAAACGGTTTAGCAAATGAATGCTATGTGTCGAGGCAGGGTCAAGATTGAAGTCGTTTGGCTCAATGAAGTGCGAAGAGGTCTAAGTCACCGTTTGGTGCGCGAACGGAAATGAACCTCTGAAGCATCTACAGTGTTTGAACCTCTGTAGGATTGCTACAGTATCGCGGCAGATCGTGATTTCCAGCAACTTGCAGCAGGTTGATTCGGATCATCTCTAGCTCCGATCTTTGGGGGATTGGAGACCACTTTCCATAGCAGAGTCAGGCGCTTAACCTGGTCATGATCTGAGGAACAAGGCAGGTCGAGTGGATCTGGTCTAGAAGGCGTCCAAGTGCACGCCGGTTTTCTCGAATCCGTGATGTGCGGGAATCTTCCGGATGAAGGAAACGTGCGATTAGATAAGGATGTTGCCTTATATGTATTTGGTAGTTTCCTTGATTGTAGGAGTTGATTATTATGTGCCATGGTAGAGTTAGGATTGGATAAGGAAAGAGTCCTTATTTGATAAGAACAAATCGGTGTGAATAGGGGGGATTGTCACTATCTTGACGTGGGTCGAGTTTGGGAGGGATTCGATCACTAGGGGGTGTTTCTAGTCTATATATTGGGATGTATTAGGCTAGGAGAACACATTGGAAGTTCGAGGGGAACTATCCAAGCATAGAGAAGCAACTCACGGGGAGTTCTTCGGGTGAGTCTTGCGAGGAGATTCACGATAGGGGCTAGGAGGGGTCCTAATCCTACCTTGTATTCGATCATTGAATGAAAAAGAGTACTTGGTGAATTTGTGTTGTGTTTTACTCGGGCCAAATATTGAGTGTATTGAGTTAGGCTGACGGAGTAGTGGAGGGCATTGCTCCGGCCATCATACCTTGTGCCGTTTCCGTCAGACTAGTTGGTTGTGGGGGTAACCGAACCTCTAAGCGTGCGGATTGTTGGAGAAAAAAAATAGTTCGTGGCAAAGGGGTGTGACACAGAGATGGGGTGCTTGTCAAATAATACATGGCAATGAGATGGGGTGCTGGTCAAATATTACATTACCAATAGATCATGAAATACAAAACTTAAATGCACTAACATCTCTTTTGCAGGGAAACACTCTACATGCTTTTACTAGTGGCAGATACATATTTGATGGGGCTATGGACGAAAGCTATACGGTCAAGAATGCATACTCAAAGATAATGGCAAACACCCACTGCCCGTACTCACAAGTTGTTGCCACCAGACTGAGAAATGTGTGGAATGGCATCACACCAAGAAAGATCCTAATATTTTGTTGGCAGATGTTGCAAAATTCATTACCTGTAAAAAAAAGTATTACAAGAGAGACATATTATACATGGAACAAATGAATTATCTTGCCCCTCTCCAGAACGGAAGTGGGAGACGTCACACATTTATTCACTAACTGCCTTGTTTCCCTGCAAATATGGAGGGAATTGAAAAGTTGGATTGGATGCACAAATCACACTCCATTAGGTTTCATGGATACACAGATCCCCACACTAGAGACATTCATTTACAGTAAACCAAATCAGGTTAACTTAGCAGCTTGGAAATCAATTTGGACTGCAAAAATCTAGCAGATCTGGCTTTGTAGGAATGAAGTACATTTTTCTTCTAAGAATATTGTGATGGCCCATATGATTCAAACCATTCAAAAACAAACATGGTTGTGGATAAAAGCTAGTAGAATGCAAAGCTTCACCTATTCACTAAATGATTGGATACTTAACCCCATCTGCTGCATGTAGTTTGATTAAAAAGTTTAGCACAGGCACAGAGCTATAAGTTGATATGCCTTTAACATATTGAGTTTGAATGTGCAAAACCAACAACAATACGAGCTGACTACAAAGTAAGTATACATCCAGCTATAAAAGACATGAGATGCAGGTACACCTAGCTGACTATGAATTTGAAGTGGATTCATCCGAGAACGCAGAATGTTAAGTGCTCCCAAAGAGCACTAATATGGAAACAAAGATGCTAAATTTTGAACAGCTTAACTCTTTACCTATGTCTCCCTGCTACAGGTTAGGATGGAGAAATGATGAGGCAACATTAGATGATTTCCCCTCCTTCTCTCTCTCACTACTTCTCCCCACTATGAGATGAGCACGAAAGTTAAGAATAAAGATGTATAATTCGGACAGTTTGATGAAGCAATCTAATGTAAATTCAGAAAAGGGATGGGTTAAGAAGGGCTGCATCAATCAAACGACTACGATGCTAAAAGGTAAATAGGCTGAGCAGTGCTTACTACTACAGTAAAGACTCGTGCTGACATACCTCGTATGGAGGCCTGCATAGTTGAATGTCAACAGATCACTGTTGCAGTAGCCATTAAGTCTTTGTTTATTGGCTATAGCAACAATCTCATGACTTTGATACTATAAGGTGTGCAGGCAGAGCTGGGTTTTTCTGTAACTGTAAAGACCCTTGTAGCCATTATATGGTAGCCTGCATAGCTGACTGTCACTTGACCAATGCTATGGACCTAACTCCCATCCAACTACCACCCTGCTTAAGCGAGAAGAACTATGAACCGTGTATTTTGTCTTTTTTTGCTCTCTTATACTTTCTTATCTTTGTAAGAAAGCTGTACATATTCTTTTATTAATGCGAATTTGTCTTAACAAAAAAAAGCCTTCCTATTTTTTTGGGTTGCTGTCTTGTTCCTATTGGAGTTGCCTTTTGATCGCGTTTTTATGAGTTTTTTTGGAGTCAAATAAGTTGAGAACCATCCTTAAACTTCAGGGAATGTTATCGTGATGGTTGGAGCAAATTCAATCCAAGCAAAGTCATCCAAAATGCATCTTGACAACAAACTGGACAGATTCGACCAGAGTTTGTTCATATTGCTCAAATGGTCAATTTTGGTTATCCAATTGGTTGGGTAAGAAGCTATAATCGAGGTTCATATCATGGGAGGTCGTTATACCAAGTTTCATCCAAAACATTGGTCAATAGAGGGTCAAAACCGAAGGCTAGAGTTGTGGCCATAATCTGTTTTTTTCCTTGTTTTGTACTTCAATTTCGAGTTGTATTTTGTAACTTAGACTTGCTTTATTTATTGGCTTGATGTGTGAGCATATTAGGCATTGAAGTTGGTAAATAAAACATCTTTCAATCGTTGAGAATTATTTTCTCAAGATCAACTTTATTGTTCTTCCTCCTTGCAATCGTTGAACATTTGCCCCTAGTATTATCTAAATAATAGCCCCGCATCAACAACCCGAAAGTAAGACTGAGTTGTGTACCAATATCTGGACAAAAATGGGGTTGATAGGTTGATAACCATAACTTCTTATGATATGTTGTTGCCTTACTGTTGATATATTGATGACAATGGATAATAGCTGAGTTATGTACCAAACCACTGGTGTTTGATAAGATGACAACCACGAACCTAGTGAAGTCTTGTACCAGTATAGGAGCATGCAATAACCTGCCCCCTCACATCTTATGAGCATTGAATAAATTAATAACTGGATGACCTGCATTTTATAGAACAACATGATCCAACTAATTGAGACAGGAATATTTGGAATCAAAGGGACAGAAAGAGTCACATGGATAGGACGAGTAGCAAACTCTTGTACATAGTTAGAGCTTTTCTATGTTTTTATTTTATGCCTTCCTATTTTTCGTCTTCTTTTCATTCTGTACATACATCTCTGTATCTTTCAATTTGTTTTCAATAAACCTTTGGCTTACCAAGAAATACTAGAGGTGTTGTTTTTGGTGTTTTTATGTTTTACTTGCACAAAGTAAGCGGGAATCCCTATTGGATATGGAGATGTAGGGCTAGTGACTTCACCTCTTGATGTTCTTGGGAGGTTCTATCTTCAAATCATATGGACAATTCGGAAGACAAGAAACAGGTACCATTACACTGGCACTAAACCTAACATCCAAGCTATGCTGCAAATAATTCAAAGGACGATTTGGTCATGGCTAAGAGTAAAGAGATCAGAAAGGCTATTTCCATACTTTATGACAGACTGGATGCAATATCCATCTACATGTACGGCTTTCACTTTACATACTAGAAGATCCGACAACAATCACATAACTAAGAAGCTCTCGGGTCCTCATCTCAAGGGTGGGTTAAAGAAACAAATTGAGTTGTGTACCAATCCACAACAAAATGAGATTGATCGGTTGACAGACATGACTTTTGCTTATGCTATTACCTCCTTGCTGAGAAGTTAATGCCTACAAACCACAAGCTGAGTTGTGTACCAAACCATGAGCTCATTTGATAAGTTAAAAACCATGAAGCTTGGGGAGGCATGTACCAGCACAGCAGCAACCACATACACCCCAACCTCCAGGTGAGCACACGAGCAACTAAAAGGATGATCAATGTTGCAGGTGACACATCCCTAAAGACAGTGAAAAGTTTTTGTGGCAGAAGAGACAAGAGGATGGCAACTAGATCTGTAAATAGCTAGATAGGCATTTTCACTTTTCTCTTTCTGTATCTTTTCCTTCTTTTCTTCTGATCTTTGAATATAACTCTTTCATTTATATTGAATTTGGCATACAAAAAAAAAGAACTAGTCGTCTACCGAATTCTCCTCTCATAGATGCTAATCTCTCTCGAGTAGAAGCATCCGTCTTACGATTCATAAACATTCATCTCTCGAATCTCACACTTGATTATCGTCGGTTTTACCAAGTCGAGCAGGTTTTTCATTTCTCGACCTCCAACCATGCTTATTAAACTTACAGATATTGGCTAGACATAAGCAAGTTAGTGAAAAGGCACAATAAAACCAAACAACATAAAAAACTTTTTAACAAGGTAAACATTCAACATTACTCTCAAGCTCATCAATTGCTACATCACACACTAGAAGGGGGGTTTAGCCCATGCTTACCGAACAGACTTAAAAAAATATGCAACAATGAAGTTCAAGTTCAAATTTAAATGAAAGAAAAAGAAAATAAACTCCCTTCGGAAGCGCTGCTCACGGATGAGAGTTCATCTCCTCATCTCCAACTCTTATTACACGGAAAAGGTCCAAGAGTGAATAATGATGTGATTCCATGACACAATAATACTTTATGTCATGAATGGTAGCACTTTCCCGCCAATGTGTACTTGTGGTACCCAAACTGGGGTTGTGACTGATGAATTTGGAGTCATGGCCTTACGATTTGGAGCATTTATCACTCATTTCATGTTTCATTATTAATCTTATCAAATCCTAAACACACACAAGAAATTGACATAAAATCCACATCAATCCCTTAAAGATAAGCAGGTTTAAAGCATAATTATCATAATTAGGTTGGTACGAAACCAACTTATCAAATATCCACAAACTTAAACATTTGCTTGTCCTCAAGCAATACACTTATGCTCAATAGACTTATGGCACCTCTCTCTTTTAAGTGTACACATGCACCAACTTACACCACATATAGAAATCGGGTTTCATGCATCTTTGCACTTGGTCATACACAATACGAGAATTACTTGCTTTCAAAGAAGTGTTAAAGTGGACATGTGGAGGATCCACTTTTGGGTGAAGATTTCCTTCTTTCATGCTAGGATTGAAAAATTATCCTATCCGACTCTTCAACCCTTTTTCATCTCCCTCACTTTTTGCCAAGCCAAGGCGGTTAGTGATTGTGATAAACTTTATTTTAAGCGAATATTTACATGTTCTTTATCAAGATTATACATTATTTTTTAGAGCAATTCATACAATAATTTTCGAGAGCATTTTTATATATCACGGATGCTATTATTCTTTTAAAAAATAGCTAGCTCGCATAGACGCTTAGCTAAGAAACAAAAAATGCAGACTTGCTTTAATCTTTTTGCTTTTGCTTTTGCTTTTTCCTATCAATAATTTTTCCCTACTTATTTAGGCTTAGAGGGGCTACTTCTAGTTGGAAAAGTTGCTCAATATTCTTAGTCAATCTAAGCCTAAATCTGGATTTCCTCACTTTTTAAAAGTTCACCACGGTGTCCCCGATATCAATTTCTTTTTTTTTACTTTGTAATTCAATTATATTGGGATGACCTTAATGGACCCTAACATCTATGCGGGCATTTAATACAAAAACTACTAAGCATAAAGTACATCAAACAGAAGATCAAAACAAACCAATGAGCTGTTTCAAAATCAAAACCAACAGCAGAAAGGAAATAGTTCACGAGTTCAATGGAATGACAAAAAGCAATCAACAAACTAGCAGCAAAGAACCAGTAGGTAAAGTCATTAAACTATCCACAAACTTAAGGTAACACTGCCCTCGGTGGAGGTATAAAAATAAGGAGGTAAAAAATAAGGAGTTAAAAGGAATACTCCCCCAAGGCAAGTAGATGGTTCTTCAGTCGGAGTCCGAGTCCGAGACCACAAGGTTGTAGATGAGTTCCTTGCCATTCTCATCATCTTCTCATTCTTCATTGGAGTATGCAACCTCTTACGCAGACGACGCTGGTGTGATGAACTTTAGGGGGTGTGGCAACAGGATCACAGTATACTGGATTCCTTTTGTTGCAGACATCAGGACTATGTTGGTATGGAGTGCCACAACACAGTGGTAGGTATGGTCCACAAAGGTAAACCTTACAAGTTAACTTTGCACAAGGTCATTGATGTCTATAGACTTTCAATCCAATTCCATCTATGGCATGTTATCTCAAGTGAGTATAAATCCACCTCTCATGTGCCTTATCAATAAAGTTCCCTCCTATGCAAAGTCCTTCATGAAGATATTTATGGAAAATAAGAAATGTGAAGAAAAGGCAAAGTAAGAATTTGTCAGTGTAGTGTTCAGCCTAACACTAAACATGAAAGATCCAGAAAGGTTCAAGCAAAGTATCGCCTTTGAAAGGGAAGAGTGATAGATGGTGGATTCTCGCGCAAGTATCATTATCATGACCTATGCATTGTGAATATTAAGTTAGGCTTCCATGGACTCAAGACAACGACTATGAAGGTGGAAATTGTGGACAAGACGACTTTGGGAGTTGTAGAGGATATATTGGTGCAAGTCGGGAAGTTTATCATCCCCATTGACTTTGTGATCCTTGATTTCGAGGAAGTTTAACTCGAGAATAGGAAACTTTCAATACTTCTTTCAAGATCATTCTTGGATATCAGGCGAGCATGTCAAGAAAGGAGAATTAGTGCTCTGGGTTCACAGGGAAGAAGCTTGCTTCAAGGTGTCCACACCCATCAAAAATCCCGAGTACTCTAGTGATCGTTCCTACCTCGACACTATTGAAAAAGAAGAACAAGAGGAGAAGGGAAGAGCACACGGGAGTATGAATGTTGTGCTAGAGACACCAACAAAGATTAAGGACCCTGGAGCTTAAGTATTAATATGAAGATGTAGAAGAGAAAGTTGCACAAGGCATGTTGAACTTGGGAGGTAGCATGAATGTGATGTCCTGTCATACTTATCAAACGTTGGGTTTGGAGGGATTTAAACTCACAATCATCCAGTAGTGGTAGCGAACAAAGCCATAAGTGATGCAAAATGATTTGTTGAAGATTAACATGTTAAAATTGATAAGTTCATTGTACCAATTGACTTTGTTGTTCTTCACATTATAGATGAACCACCCGATACTAGAAAAGATGAAGAACTTTTCATCCTCCTAGGATGATCATTTTTAGCTACAGGGATGTCAATGATTAATATGGAAAAAGGAGAACTCCTTCTCTAAGTTGGAGAGGAACAAGCATCCTTTAAGATGTTTAGACCCCCTCCAGATGATGATCAAGGGAAGCTTATTCATATGTTGCCACAACCTCTCCCTAAAGTCTAGAGCTTCTTGGAAAGAACAATTTGACGCATCACCTAGTTTATGATGATGTTAAAGTCACTCAGGTGCATGTTTCATCATGGGCATAGAGCACAAAGTTGAGCTAAAAAATCAAGAAAAAATGCTTATTGAGAGGGAACTGAAGGGTAAAATTTCTTTTTTTTCTTATTTTCTCGTAGTTTAATTATATTCTTCTTTTGTAGCATATGAAACAGGGCAACATCCAGGAGCTTAGAGAGCAGTTTGACCGTTGGGGCCATGTCCATTCACAACCACGTCTCGAAGATGAAGATGTTTACTTGGAACTCTTTTTGAACAATGATCCACTCCAGGGAAGTTTTCTTTATTCTTTGTTGAACTTTTTCTTACTATCCTTGTTGAACTTTGCCATTGTGTTGTGTTTGGTTGTGTCGTCCCCTCAACATTGGCTAAAACCCGTAGGACCGATGTTGGTTGGGCTTGGGGTGGGGGACATTTGTATGAACCTTGTTGTTGCTTTTATTTCCAATAGTAATTTGTTATCCTTTTAGTAGTTTTTTTGAAAAATTGAATTTTGTTTCGCTTTGCATCTTATTCAAGCTTGCATACATGCTTTTCCTAATGTAAAAACTCTATATTTGTGTTGATGCTTCATTTAAGTTAGAAATTGGACTTAAAATGGTTGGGTTCAGGCAAGTTGCATTTAGGGTGGCTAGTTACTATTTCAATGTTAGCACCAACTTGATTGCTTTACTAAATCATATTCATGCACAACTAGGCCAAGTGGCAAGATGGAAAGTCAATTCATAGGATAGAGTTTGAGAAGAGATTTAAGTGCACTTATTTTTTTATTCACTCAACATCTTTTGTAACAGTGAGGGACGGGAAAGATTCAAATTTCTTGCTTTTATTGATTTTGAGAAATAGTGTGTTGCTGCTTAGAGTACAATTTCCCTCTTTTGGTGAGAAGATTACTAAGTCTTGACCTTGCAATTGGTAGATCACAAGTATCACTTTACCTTGATTGGAGGGATGATGAAATTTGAAGAAGTATTGTTTCCATCCCCTTATGAGCTTAAATTGTTAAAAGTCTTGTGATTTAAATTAAGGCGTTTAATTGTTTTGCAAAATTATATTGTCTTTGGAATTGATGTTGATGCTCATTTCAAAAGAAAGAGATACCCAACATGAAAAAATAAATAAATAAAAGAAGAAAAGGGGGAAAGAAAAAAAGCTTTGTAAGCTGGATACCTACCACTCTTGCTTAACTCCATGTCCAAGTGTCCTTTTCAACTATAGGATTAGGCCTCAAATGCCATCTCATTTTCAATACTTCCTAAGATTCGGGTCATCTTATATAAGCCTTTTATTTGAGTGTGTGTTATGTCTTATCCCAACTCCACCACGAGAGAAGCCCCACCTAAACACTATTCCATATTTGTGAGAGGGTGAAGTTGAGGCTTAAATTTGGGACATGCTTGATGCCTGCTGCTTGGTATGGCCTAGTGCACACACACACGATGAAGGATTAAATGAAAAGTTGGATGGCAGATAGGTGTTAATCTTTCATATCGACTGGATGCTCTAACATACTCTTCAACCTTATTTGCAACTTGATAAGCTGGTTTTGTACCAACTTAATGGTGACTTTTATGCTTAAAACTTGCTCATCTTCAAGGGAAAAGGTTGTATTTCATACCTATTTTCTTGTGTTTTGCAAGGATTTGATGAATGCATACACAAACAAATAAATAAAGGATACATAATCCAGATTGCAAGGCCGTGATCCCAAATTACAAGCTGCAACTCCAATATGAAAACCACAACTACATGATGGCAGGAAAGTGAAAAAACCTAAGTGCATAAGAACTTATAGGCTGACCATTTTGCCCTTAATTTTGGTTCCAAGCTTCCGATTAAAGATATCCCTTAAGACAAAAAGCACTCTATTGATATCTAGTTAATCATGTATTATTCTTGGA
Source organism: Pinguicula moranensis (assembly GCA_028565015.1). Lineage (NCBI taxonomy): Eukaryota > Viridiplantae > Streptophyta > Magnoliopsida > Lamiales > Lentibulariaceae > Pinguicula > Pinguicula moranensis. The sequence continues at coordinate 14,300 of JAOWBN010078988.1, forward strand.
CTTGGAATCGTGCAAAGGACGCTTGGAGGAAGAAAGAAGAGCTCTCATCTGAGAGCTACTATTCACAAAGAGGTTTCTTATTTCTCTCACGTTTTTAAGCAAGATGAACTATATTTATGCATGTTTTTGTGAAGCCCGTGCCATGATCATGGCCTAGAAACTCTTTCTTGGGCATGATGTGGCCGTTGGTGGACTTGGAAGTTTATTTTAAATGTTTAGCCTTTTGAGAAGTTATTGATGTTGTTTGGTTTTATTATGTTTTTTCCTAACTTGCATATGTCTAGCCAACATTTGTTAGTTTAAGTGTAGTTGGAGGTCAAGAGACAAATACTACACTAGACTTGGTAAAACTGACGTTAATTGCCATAGCCTGAGAATGTCTATGGGATGTGCTACCGTGAGAGAATTTCTTAAGTTTAATGTCTTCATTATGTTCAAGTGTGAGATTGAGAGATGAATGCTTACATATTGAGAGAGGGTTGCTATTACTCGAGAGAGATTAACAACTAAAAGAGAAAAATCCAGTAGACAACTAGGTAAATGATTGAAAAGGTTAAATTGAAGAAGAAGATCCCATTATACCAAGTGGCAAAGTCATTCACCCTAGATGTCTAATCCAAGTTAAGTTATCATTCGTCTAAAACTGAAAAATACCAAAAATAGCTCATGATTCGTGCCTTGTTATGTTTGAGAATAGCTCAATTGATGATTTGTCCAAATTACATAAAGCTCACTAATTCTGGTCATTATCATCTACAATCCTCATGGTTCGACCCTCTTCTCATCAGTTTATTACTTGTTCGATTTGTACACTTGCAAATACGACAAAACATCTCACATAGGGTGGCTAGAAGTGTGAAATAGCAAAGTAGTTATATCTCTTGCATGCTTGTTTAGTAGAGTCTACGTGTTTTTTTATGTTTTTCCTCCTTCTGAGTCTTGTCGTTTCTTGACGACAAGCAAAAGCTTAGGTTTGGGGAATTTTGATGAATTTTTTTATACCAATTAATCAAGGTATTTTAGCTTACCTTTGTTTGTTTTTCTATCAATTTTTGTGTCGTTTAAGTTTGTTTGATTTGTTTTCCCTTTAATTATGTTTTAGGTGCTGGAGGGACTATTGGTGAAAAAAGAGATGGAAATGAGCAATAAATGGCCAAGGAAAGCAAGAAGAAGCTTCAGTGAGTATTCTGCCCACCTCGATGGAGTTGGGGCTCGCCTACAACATAGAGAAAATGGTTGCAGTTAATTTATCGCCCGCCAGGATGAGCGAGACGCCTACCATTGACAATCAAAAGCTTGCCAAGAAGATTTTGGCACTCGCCCTGAGAATTATGGTACCCCCATTAACCAAGAGAAACTTCCATACTTCAATTTTTGCACCCAACGTAATACGGTCAAGCACACATTTGGAACCATATGACGCTAGCATCCATGCTTTCTATTGCCACCACTTCCCTTCAGGCAGTCGGCATTTGGGACAGATTCCAATTGGGAAAAAGGATTTTAGGGTGAAAATTAAACACTTATGTTGGCGTATTTGCAAGTACACAAAATTGAACAAGTAATAGAACGATGAGAATGAGTGTCGACCCACAAAGATTTTATGTTGATAAGCACCAAAGGTAGAAGTTTTACGAAATTTTGACAAACGATAAGTTGGCGTATTGTCAAACTAGTAATTGAACATGACCATAAATAACATAACAAGATAGTGAGGCTATTTTTGTTATTTTTTAGTTTAAGATGCACAGAATGTAAATGATAACTTCACTTAAATGGGAGATCTAGGGCAAGTGACTTCACCACTTAGTGTTCTTCAAAAGTTCCTTCTTCAATCTACCATGTTAGTCACTTATCTAGTTGTCTATCAGATTTTCCTCTTTTAATTACTAATCTCTCTCAAGTAGAAGCACTCCTCTCACGATATGTAAGCATTCATCTCTCGATCACACATTTGAACAAACCCATAGACATTCTCGTGCTATGGCGGTTATCGTTTGTTTTACTAAGTCTAGCGTAGTCTTTGTCTCTCGACCTCCAACCATGCTTAGTGAGCTTACAAATGTTGGTCAAACACATGCAAGTTAGGGAGAAGACACAATAAAACCAAACATTATCAACAAATCTCCAAAAAGCTAAACATTCAAAATAAACTCCCAAGTCCACCAAGGGCTACATCATGCCCTAGAACAAGGTTCTAGCTCATGCTCAAGGCATGGGCTTTATGAAAATATGCAACACCATAGTTCATATTCATAGAAAACTCAAGAGAACACAAGAAACTCGCTACGAATCATTGCTCTCGGATGAGAGTTCCTCTTCCCCTCTCCAAATCTCTCTTGCACTACACAACGTCCGAGAGTGAAAGTTGATTTGACTCCATGTCGAAAGAGTGTTTTATGTCATAAAGAGTATCTTCAATCCAAAGTTCAGAGCCAGAGTTAAGGGCAAAATGGTCAACCTACAATTTCTTTCCTACCATCGTTCACATGCGGTTTCCATATTAGAGTTGCGGCGTGTAAATTTGGGGTGGTCACAATGGAATGATTCAGATCATTTATCCTCAATTTGTCTATTCATGAATACATTGCTCAAATCCTAGCAAAACATGAGAAATGGATCTAAAATGCACCTTTAACCATATAAGATAAACAAGTTTAAAGTATAAATATCAAACATTAAGATGGTACAAAACCAACTTATCAACTTACTCCCAATTAAAACCTATCTATATAAATACATTAGAACCTAGATTTTTTAGAGAAAGTTTCATTCTCCATAACAACTCATTCTGTCTCTTAGTTACTCAACCCTCGAGAGCTTCTCTCTCTTGGGTTCTTTCATTTACTCCTAACAATTGATTGCAATTGAAGGAAAGGAAGGATTCTAACCCCAAAATTGGTGTTTGCACATCAACTTCTAGACCGTTTCTAGCAATTTCTTGGTTGACCCAATTGAAAGGATAAGGGATTTATTAAGTTTTTAGATGCTTTATGTAGGAACTCCGAAAGCTAATTTGCGTGTCATGTATCAAAACGTGGACGAAAGTGTAAAACAAAAGTGTGGGCTATACATGCATAATAAAAATTTCAGAGTCCATTTCCGATGGAACATGCTAATTGACACAACTTCATAAGGGAGGAAGAAAACTTTGTACCTCAAGAAGAATTCTCAGTCCTTGCAAGTAGGCGCCTTCCTTTTAGGTGTTTAAATATCCACTCTCTAGAGTTTTCCACAATACCACTTCCATTAAGGTTTATAAGATCTATGTGTATAACTTATATGTGAATGTTAGAGTGCTAGCTCCACTCTTCAAGCCTTATAAAAGTGAAAAAAAACTTGTTCAAGTTTTGGCCCCAATTTTCAAAATCCCCAAAGGTAGGGACAGAATGAAGGAAGGGAATTTCTCAAATTTATCTATCAAGTCTTGAAATGAATCAATCTCTCGCATGTGGATGTGTTAGGGTATTAATATAGGGGTACTTGTTTTTAGGATGCAAACACATATCCAAAAAATTAAATCAACATTTAATCTTGGCCTTACATTTCTACTTGATTTGGAGAGATTTTCCACTCAACAAATATATATACAACTATTTGTATATTTTACAACATTGCATGAGATTACATTGGACATGAAACCATTACATGTGGTATCATTGTACATGAAACCACATAATGTGTTTTGATTGGCAATGCAACAATTTCATGTAATCTTATTGGTGCGCAAATACTTGAAGCACTTACTACTTGCAATTGTACAAGTTGCACAAGTAATATATTGAAGAGAAGGTTGTCGAACCTCGAGGATTGTGATTAACAAACACTAAAATTAACAAGTTTCTTACAATTTGAACTAATGATAAGAAGGTTGTTTTTAATCTACCAATAAATCTAAGAACTATGCATGAACGGAGACAACTAAAATGTTTTAAGGTAAGTTTAGCACAAATGAAGTGGATAGAAACATCCAGTGATCGTACTTTCACCACTTGACTCCCTCAGGTGGGTTTATAGTTAGCCTATCATGCTTCACTCCTAATGTTGTGTCTACTAGATTCTCCTTCTTTAGGTATAAACCTCTCTTGACACTGAATGCTTTCTTTGGTTCACCAATGAGCACCTCTCGAATTTCATATTAATAAAACCAAAGACTTTGCTAGTAGATAATTCTCACACAGTAGTATCGATTCTATAGGCATTCTCATGCTATAGCAATCGATGTGGGTTTGCTATGCCTAGCGTCACTTGTGCCTCTCGTCCTCCCACTACTCTTTGTGCATTTACCTATTCAGGACACACATACATAGATGAGTATGAAAGTTAACAAAACCAAATACAAGATTAGTGTTAAAATAAGATAAACATTCTACATTCTCCCGAATTCATCAAGGGCTACATTGCACCCGTGGCCAAAGAGTCATAGCTCATGCTTAAGGCAAGAGTCATTCTACAAATGACAAATACTTAGTTCATCATAGCAAACAACTTGATCGAAATCAATCTTCCTTGAGCACGAGCTCACGAACAAGTGATCCATAAACCCTTGATTTTCGTATGCTGCTCCAGCTCTCTTGGCAAAGATGTTTTTGTGTTTTATATACCACATCCGGTAGCTTCTCTTTGAATCCTGGAGTCCAATCAAAGGGTGGATTTGCCCGCCTAATGAGTTTGTGTATGCTAAATGTGTACAAGTACTACCATGCAATATTATTTGGAATAGTAGTTGATGTCATGCCCTGAAATTATAGGGTAGAACCTCTGCTTTTAGGGTTCTTTCCCTTCTTTTCTTGTCAATGAGCATTAAATGAGCTATTACTGCAAAAGAAGGAAAAATGGATATGAAAGTGTCCCTAAATCAATATTGACCAAAATCAGACTCAAATTGTCGGCATTAATTAGGTTTAAAATTAGCTCATCAACATCCCCAAACTTTTTTTTGTAAGCTAAGATCTATTAATAGTAGTAATAAGGTTTGTACATAAGAGAAAGAAAGCAAAATATTTACAACTTTTTACAAGGCTTGAAACTGACTACTCTAGTCGTCGACCACGAGTCAAATCTTTGAAAGTGATCTTGATATATGTGCCCACTTCCGTACCAACCCTCTAGTATAGCTTAGGGTGATCAGGTGTATGGCTCCCCTAACTTCATAAAAGGTCACATAGCATCTCGGCATTAAGTTCATCATCATTATCCGCTTTTCAGCAATCAGAATGTCATGGCTATCAACTTATCAATTCCCCTTCTTATGAGCATATTGGTACATAGCTCGGTTTGTTTGAAGAGCTACTCCTGTAATGGATGAGGGCAGATAAGTCAATGGGCCAGTATAAAAGATCACAGTCAAAGATTAACTTTGTGTCTTCAAGGTAGATGGCGGTCAGCTTAAGCGCACTCCATGTTCTGAATGTTATTGTCTTGCTGACTCATTTATGGCAAGTGTTAATGCTAATGATAGCTACCAGCTGCAAGATGGTCCAAATGGATCTCAAGGAGAGCCAATAATGGTGTCATGTCATGTTCTGCACAACTGAGTGTCATCTTAAGGAATGTCCAAATGAGGTAAGCTAGCAAAATTATGTTAAAGTTCTCGGGTTAGTTATCAAAGAGAGTTTGATCGATGATGTCCTTCAGGACTGGATGCCAACTGAAGTGTATACTTGTTGTTCAAGGTGAACACTGAAGGCAATTCCAGCATAAGGTCTTCGCCATAAACCTGTATCTCAGAGAGAGTCTTAAGAAGTCAGTAGAACAAGCAGGTAAGCTAGCAAAATCTAAACCATGTTGAGTTTAAAAGAGGTGCAGATATCATGATCAGTTCCACTATTACCTGTGCAGTTTAAGTAGCAATTCGTTTGCCAGAGGAACAATATGCAATAAATGTAAGATCTCAGAAAGCTATACTACGTGTCATGATGCAAAATTCGTGCGGAATCGTAAACATAAGTATGTGTTAAGCATACATAACAAAAATTTCAGAGATCTTTTGACCAAGGATCTTTGCTAATTTACACAACTTGATGGTA